>AWWV01006278.1:0-36162 GCA_001974805.1 Corchorus capsularis
TTATGATTTTTGGCATTGAGAGTCCTTGAAATATCAATATTCATCTAACCAAATCCCAGCCATTGTTTTTACAAAAATCTGAATCATGTTTCGGTATAATTAGAAATTAATTCGGAAAAATAGAAAAAACGATATTAGAAGCGTGAAAAGCCTTTAAATCTTTTTGGCATTAAATTATATATATATTATGTCTACTTTATCCAAAAATTGAGGAAAAATTTTTCGGGTCTTTTTTTTCCTCAAAATTTTAGCGAAAATTGTGTACTAACCATCACAGTTTTTGGCTAAAAATGCGTTTCAGGATCTCGGCTCAGTTCTGCATGATTTTCGGCATTGAGACTTTGCGAAATATCTATATTCATCTAATAAAACCTTAGCCACATTGTATTTAAGGATTTGTTTTTATGTGCATCTGATTCTTTATTCGATTTAATTAGAATTAATTCAGAAAAATATGAAAAACGATATTAACAGCATGAAAAGCCCATCAATATTTTTGGCGTTGAATTATATATTTTCTAAGAATATTTTGGCTAAAAATGTAGAAAACATCTTTCGGGTCAATTTTTGCCAAATTATAGCTGAAATCGTGTAAGAATCATCACGGTTTTTGGCTAAAAACGGGTTCCGATGTCTGTTTCAATTTTGCTTGATTTTTGGCATTGAGACTCCATGAAATATCAATATTCATCTAACAAAATCCAAGCCATTCTTTTTACAAGTGCCTGAAACATGTTTCAATTAAATTAGAAATTAATTCGTGAAAAAATAGGAAAAATGATATTCGAAGCGCGAAAAACCCTTCAATCTTTTTGGAGTTAAATTATATATATAATATAAGTATTTTATCCAAAAAATTGAGGAAAAATTTTTCAGGTCATTTTTTGCAAATTTTTAGCCAAAATCGTGTACTAACCATCGCGATTTTTGGGTAAAAACGCGTTTCAGGGTCCCGGCTCAGTTTTACATGATTTTTGGCACCGAGGCTCCGTGAAATATCTATATTCATCTAAATAAAACCTTAGCCACATTGCATTTAAGGATTTGTTTTTACGAGTATCTGAATCCTTTTTCGATTTAATTAGAATTTAATTCAGAAAAAATAAGAAAAACAATATTAACAGCATGAAAAGCCCATCAATATTTTTTTGCATTGAATTATATATTTTATAAGATTATTGTGGCTAAAAATTTGAAAAATATCTTTCGGGTCAATTTTTGCCAAATTATAGCCGAAATCGTGTAAGAATCATTACGGTTTTTTGCTAAAAACGGGTTCCGAGGCCTGGTTCAATTATAACATGATTTTTGGCATTGAGACTCCTTGAAATATCAATATTCATCTAACCAAATCCAAGCCATATTTTTTACAAGTGTCTGAATCATGTTTCGATTAAATTAGAAATTAATTCGTGAAAAAATAGGAAAAATGATATTAGAAGCGCGAAAAGTCCTTCAATCTTTTTAGAGTTAAATTATATATATATTTTGAGTATTTTATCCAAAAATTGAGGAAAATATTTTTAGGTCATTTTTTTCAAATTTTTTGCCAAAATCGTGTACTAACCATCACGGTTTTTGGGTAAAAACGCGTTTCGGGGTCCCGGCTCAGTTTTGCATGATTTTTGGCACAAGACTCCGTGAAATATCTATATTCATCTAACAAAACCTTAGCCACATTGCGTTTAAGGATTTGTTTTTACGAGCATCTGAATCCTTTTTTATTTAATTAGAATTTAATTCAGAAAAAAATATGAAAAACAATATTAACAGCATGAAATGCCCATCAATATTTTTGGCGTTGAATTATATATTTTTGGCACCGAGGCTCCGTGAAATATCTATATTCATCTAACAAAACCTTAGCCACATTGCATTTAAGGATTTGTTTTTACGAGTATCTGAATCCTTTTTCGATTTAATTAGAATTTAATTCAGAAAAAATAAGAAAAACAATATTAACAGCTTGAAAAGCCCATCAATATTTTCGGCATTGAATTATATATTTTTTAAGATTATTGTGGCTAAAAATGTAGAAAATATCTTTCGGGTCAATTTTTGCCAAATTATAGCCGAAATCGTGTAAGAATCATCACGGTTTTTGGCTAAAACGGGTTCCGAGGCCTGGTTCAATTTTGCATAATTTTTGGCATTGAGGCTCCTTGAAATATCAATATTCATCTAACCAAGTCCAAGCTATTGTTTTAACAAGTGTCTGAATCATCTTGCAATTAAATTAGAAATTAATCGTGTAAAAATAGGAAAAATGATGTTAGAAGCGTGAAAAGCCCTTCAATATTTTTGGAGTTAAAATATATATATTATGAGTATTTTATCCAAAAATGGAGGAAAATGTTTTTGGGTCATTTTTTGCAAATTTTTAGCCAAAATCGTGTACTAACCATTGCGGTTTTTGGGTAGAAACGCGTTTCGGGGTCCCGGCTCAGTTTTGCATGATTTTTGGCACCAAGACTCCGTGAAATATCTATATGCATCTAACAAAACCTTAGCCACATTGCGTTCAAGGATTTGTTTTTACGAGCATCTGAATCCTTTTTTATTTAATTAGAATTTAATTCAGAAAAAATATGAAAAACAAAATTAACAGCATGAAAAGCCCATCAATATTTTTGGCGTTGAATTATATATTTTTTAGGATTATTGTGGCTAAAAATTTAGAAAATATCTTCCAGGTCAATTTTTGCCAAATTATAGCCGAAATCGTGTAAGAATCATCACGGGTTTTGTCTAAAACGGTTTCCGAGGCCTGGTTAAATTTTGCATGATTTTTGGCATTGAGAGTCCTTGAAATATCAATATTCATCTAACCAAATCCCAGCCATTGTTTTTACAAAAATCTGAATCATGTTTCGGTATAATTAGAAATTAATTCGGAAAAATAGAAAAAACGATATTAGAAGCGTGAAAAGCCTTTAAATCTTTTTGGCATTAAATTATATATATTTTATGTGTACTTTATCCAAAAATTGAGGAAAAATTTTTCGGGTTTTTTTTTCTCAAAATTTTAGCGAAAATTGTGTACGTTACAGTTTTTGGCTAAAAATGCGTTTCAGGATCTCGGCTCAGTCCTGCATGATTTTCGGCATTGAGACTCTGTGAAATATCTATATTCATCTAATAAAACCTTAGCCACATTGTATTTAAGGATTTGTTTTTATGTGCATCTGAATCTTTATTCGATTTAATTAGAATTATTTCAGAAAAATATGAAAAACGATATTAAAAGCATGAAAAGCCCATCAATCTTTTTCGGAGTGTGATTATTTTTTTTAAAGATTATTGTGGCTAAAAATTTAGAAAATATCTTTCGGGTTAATTTTTGCAAAATTGTAGCCGAAATTGTGTATTAATAATCACGAGTTTTGGTTAAAAACGGGTTCCGAGGCCTGGTTTCAATTTAGCATGATTTTTGGCATCGAAACTCATTGAAATATCTATATTCATCTTATAAAACCTTAGCCACATTGCATTTAAGGATCTTTTTACGAGCATCTGAATCTATTTTCGATTTAATTAGAAATTAATTCAGATAAAATATGATAAACGATATTAAAAGAATGAAAACCCCATCAATCTTTCTGGATTTGAATTATATATTTTGTAAGATTATTGTGGCTAAAAATTTAGAAAATATCTTTCTAGCCAATTTTTGCAAAATTGTAGTCGAAATCGTGTTATACTCATCACGTGTTTTGGCTAAAAACGGGTTCCGAGGCCTGGTTCAATTTTGCATGATTTTTGGCTTTAAGACTCCTCAAAATATCAATATTCATCTAACCAAATCCAAGCTATTGTTTTTACAAGTATCTGAATCATGTTTCGATTAAATTAGAAATTAATTCGGAAAGAAATTGGAAAAATGATATTAGAAGCGTGTAAAGCCCTTCAATCTTTTTGGCATTAAATTATATATATATATATATTATGAGTATTTTATCCAAAAATTGATGGAAAATTTTTTTGGGTCATTTTTTGCAAATTTGTAGTCAAAAGCGTGTGTTACATCATGGTTTTTGGCTAAAAACGTGTTTCGTGGTCTCGACTCAGTTTTGCATGATTTTTGACACCGAGACTCTGTGAAAAATCTATATTCATCTAACAAAACCTTAGCCACATTGCATTTAAGTATTTAATTTTACAAGCATTTGAATCCTTTTTCGATTTAATTAGAAAATTCAAAAAAATATGAAAAACGATATTAAAAGCATGTAAAGCCCATCAATCTTTTTGGTGTTGAATTATATATTTTTAAATAGTATTGTGGCTAAAAATTTATAAAATATCTCTTGGGTCAATTTTTGCAAAATTATACACGAAATCGTGTAAGAATCATCACGGTTTTTCACTAAAAACGGGTTCCTAGGCCTAGTTAAATTTTGCATGATTTTTGGTGCTGAGACTCCTTGAAATATCAATATTCATCTAACCAAATCTCAGCCATTGCTTTTACAAGAATCTGAATCATGTTTACATATAATTATAAATTAATTCGGAAAAAATAGAATAAACGATATTAGAAGCGTGAAAAGCCTTACAATCATTTTGGCATTAAATTATATATATATATATATATTATGTGCACTTTATCCAAAAATTGAGGAAAATTTTTTTGATTTTTGCAAATTTTTAGCGAAAATTGTGTAGTAACCATCACAGTTTTGTGCTAAAAACGCGTTTCGGGATCTCGGCTTAGTTCTGCATGATTTTTGGCACTGAGACTCTATGAAATATCTATATACATCTAATAAAACCTTAGCCATATTGCATTTAAGGATTTGTTTTTACGAGCATTTGAATCTTTATTCGATTTAATTAGAATTAATTCAGAAAAATATGAAAAACAATATTAAAAGCATGAAAAGCCCATCAATCTTTTTCGGAGTTGGATTATTTATTTTTTAAGATTATTGTGGCTAAAAATTTAGAAAATATCTTTCGGGTCAATTTTTCAAAATTGTAGCCGAAATCGTGTAATAATCATCACGTGTTTTGCCTAAAAATGGGTTCCGAGGCCTGGTTCAATTTAGCATGATTTTTGACACCGAAACTCCTTGAAACATCTATATTCATCTAATAAAACCTTAGCCACATTGCATTTATGGATTTGTTTTTACGAGCATCTAAATCTATTTTCGATTTAATTAGAAATTAATTCAGAAAAAATATGAAAAACAATATTAAAAGCATGAAAAGCCCATCAATCTTTTGGGAGTTGAATTATATATTTTTTAAGAGTATTGTGGCAAAAAATTTAGAAAATATCTTTCGGGTCAATTTTTGCAAAATTATAGTCGAAATAGTGTAAGAATCATCACGGATTTTTGGCTAAAAACGCGTTCCGAGGCGCGGTTCAATTTTGGCATGATTTTTTACGCTGAGACTCCTTGAAATATCAATATTTATCTAACCAAATCCCAGCCATTGTTTTTACAAGCATCTGAATGATGTTTCGATTTAATTTCAAATTAATTCTGAAAAAATAGGAAAATCGCGTGAAAAACCCTTCAATCTTTTTGGCGTTAAATTATATACTCCCTCCGTTCCGAATTGAATGCCTACTTTGTAAATGGCATGGAGTTTAAGAAAAAATGGTATTTTGATAGGTATTTTACAATTGTATCCTTAAAAGTGAGTATGAAGTGGTGGGTCTCATTAAAAGTTAATGTTTAGATGAAGGGTAGTGTTGTAAAAATGTTTGCCATTTTAGGAAAGTGGACATTATTTTGGAACGTCCAAAATAGTAATGTGGTCATTCAATATGGAACGGAGGAAGTACTTTTTATGAGTATTTTATCCAAAAATTGAGTGAATTTTTCGGGTCATTTTTTTTGCAGAATTTTAGCCAAAATCGTGTACTAACCATCATAGTTTTTGACTAAAAACGTATTTCGGGGTCCCGACTCAGTTTTGCATGATTTTTGGCACCGAGGCTCCTTAAAATATCTATATTCATCTAATAAAATCTTAGCCACATTGCATTTAAGGATTTGTTTTTACGAGCATCTGAATCTTTTTCGATTTAATTAGAAATTAATTCAGAAAAAATATGAAACACGATATTAAAAGCATGAAAAGGCCATCAATCTTTGGCGTTGAATTTTTTTTTTTTAGTGTATTGTGGCTAAAAATTTAGAAAATATCTTTTGGGTCAATTTTTGCAAAATTATTGCCGAAATCGTGTAATAATCATTACGGTTTTTGACTAAAAATGCGTTCTGGGGCCCAGTTTAATTTTGGATGATTTTTGGCACCGAGATCCCTTGAAATATCAATATTCATCTAACCAAATCCAAGCCAGTTTTTTTACAAGCATTTGAATGATGTTTCGATTTAATTAGAAATTAATTCAGAAAAAAAATTGGAAAAACGATATTGGAAGCGTGAAAAGCCCTTTAATCTTGTTGGCGTTAATTATATATATTTTATGAGTATTTTATCCACAAATTGAGGAAAAAAATTCGGATAATTTTTTTTCCATCATAACTCCTTGAAATATCTATATTCATCTAATCAAATCTCAACCACATTGAATTTAAGGATTTATTTTTACGAGCATCTGAATCTTGTTTCGATTTAATTAGAAATTAATTAAGAAAAATATGAAAAATGATATTAAAAGCGTTGAAAGTCCTCCAATCTTTTTGGTGTTGAATTATATATATATATATATATATATATATTACGAGTATTGTAGCTAGAGATTGAGGAAAAATATTTTGGGTCAATTTTTGCAAAATTTTAGCCAAAATCGTGTAATAATCATCACGGTTTTTTTGCTTAAAACGCGTACCGGGGCCGGGGCCCCATGTCAGTTTTGCATGATTTTTTGTGGTAAAAATCCTTGAAATATATATTCATCTAACCAAATCTTAGCCACATTGGATTTAAAAATTTGTTTTTATGAGCATTTGAATCATGTTTCGATTTAATTAAAATTAATTTGAAAAAAAAAGAAGGAAAAACGATATTAGAAGACTGAGAAGCCCTTCAATCTTTTTTGCGTTGAATTATATATTTTTTATAAGTATTGTGCCTAAAAATTGAGAAAAATATTTTGGGTCAACTTTTGCTAAATTTTAGCCGAAATCGTGTACCATCACAGTTTTTTTGACTAGAAACGCGTTTCGGGGCCCCGGGTAAATTTTGCATGATTTTTGGTGTAAAGACTCCTTAAAATATATCTATATTCATCTAACCAAATCTCAGCCACATTGTATTTAAGGATTTGTTTTTACGAGTATCTAAATCTTGTTTCGATTTAATCAGAAATTAATTTGGAAATAAAATACGAAAAACAATATTATAAGCGTGAAAAAGGCTTTCAATTTTTTGGGTGTTGAATTGTATATTTTTTATGATTATTTTCACTAGAAATTGAGGAAAAATCTTTCTGGTCAATTTTTGCAAAATTTTAGTCGAAGTCGTGTACTAACCATCACGGTTTTCGGCTAAAAACGCATTCCGGGACCCGGCTCAGTTTTGGTGCCAAGACTTTTTGAAATATCTATATTCATCTAACTAAATCTCAGCCACATTGGATTTTAGGATTTGCTTTTACGAGCATCTGCATCTTGTTTTGATTTAATTAGAAATTAATTCGGAAAAATTAGGAAAAACAATATTAGAAGCATCAAAAGCTCTTCAATCTTTTTTATGTCGAATTATATATTTTTTATGAGTATTTTAGTTAAAAATTAAGGAAATACCTTTCGGGTTTTGCAAAATTTTAGCTGAAATCGTGTACTAACCATCACGGTTTTTAGCTAAAAATGCCTTCCAGGGCCATGACTCTGTTTTGCATGATTTTTTACACCGAGACTCCTTGAAATATATTTATTCTAATCAAATCTCAGCCACATTGGATATAAGGATTTGTTTTTACGTGCATTTGAATCTTGTTTCGATTTAATTAGAAATTAATTCGGAAAAAATATGAAAAACGATATTAAAAGCGTGAAAAGTCCTCCAATCTTTTGGCGTTGAAATATATATATATATATATATATATATATATATTATGAGTATTTTTGCCAAAAATTGNGGAAAAATCTTTCGGGTCATTTTGACCATCATGGTTTTTGGCTAAAAACACGTTTCGAGGCCCCGGCTCAATTTTGCATGATTTTTTCCGCCGAGACTCCTTGAAATATCTATATTATCTAATCAAATCTCAGACATATTGGATTTAAGGTTTTGTTTTTACGAGTATTTAAATCTTGTTTTGATTTAATTAGAAATTAATAAAAAAATATAAAACAAAAATTTGATTAATTTATTCTCAATAATTTGTAAAAAGTTTGAGAAATTTTTTCTTTTCAAAATTAACATTGACATTATATTGCACAATATGTAACTTAAAATATGTTTTAATCAAAACTTCAACTCTATGTGTGGAACATGTGTCAAATTACTAGTAATATATATATATATATGAACATGATGATTTGAAAAAGAAGAAGAAGAAGAAGAAAGAAGCTTAGAAGTAGTTAATTTATCTACCGGACAGACCACGTTGAACATCTCATCAATGTGTCCAGCTATACCTTACTTTTTTTCCATACATGGTGATCGATAATTTCCTCTAGAAAGAACACGAGTTTCTTTTGTTTTTCCTAAATTTTAACAGTACTATTTCAAGCTAAAACTGAAAGCAACCCCATGCATGCACATGCATATATATGTAAATGATACATCAATTCCTTGAATAGAAGACTTATATATTATCACGTTGTTCTTTAATTAGTTTGTCATGGTAATGACTTCAGTTTTACCGACACATAGGAACATTGCAATTTCTTTTTTCAACTCTTTTTGCTCTTTAACCCCTTTTTTCTAGTACTCAGCCCAATTATAAAAGCAATTATTGTACCTTTGATTTTGCGGAAAACAGAATGGACTGATGGACACATATGCAAGTGCTACCCATATGCATGAACCACTTACACACATTTGATCATTACCCCTATAGATCATTCCTACCCATATGGGTGAAAAAGTACTCCATATAACGAGCCTAATTAAGATGGCATCAGCCATGTGATCTGATCCTTGTAGAATGTTAGATTCTTAATTAATTTTAGTGATCAGCATTCAAATCCTGATAAAAGAACCATAATTAAACTACAAAGGATTAATATAACCAATATTGTCAAACACATAATATAAGATAATAGTACTTAAAAACTACGTAATTGGGTTTTTGAAGCAAAAGTACTACATGCTTAATTAGATGATCAAGATATAAACATTAAAGGGGTCCATATGGGTTATGTTGAAAGTAGTAAATAGTACTGGTGAATACAACTAGAGTAGCCAAACTTGACTAGTATCTTGACCAGCAAGTTCTTTTTCCCTCACCACTAACAAAACATAAAGCTAGTTGCAAACTAAGTCTGCACTTAGAGACATGGAGGGAGAGACAGAGAGAGAAAGACCTAATGGCGGATTGCAAGGCAGGGAAACAAATTAAGGAAAATTAATGTAGCAATTGGGCTCATCATTAGCTGATTAATAAGGAGAAACACCCACATTAGCTGAAGCAAAAAACCCATCTTTCATGAGAACGTCCTCTCCTTCCTACAAAAAACTCAAAAAAGAAGCATTATTTTTTATATCACTTAATTAAGTAGTATGATCTATATATGTACACAAAGATTAAGATATATCAACTGCAATTTTTGGGCATGGAAGGGGCGGAAAAGTTACCTGCTGGCGCACGTTAGTCTTCTTCACGGTAGTCTGATCAGGCATGAGGCCAAAGTGAATATGAGGAAAGTGGGCCCACTAAAGCAAAAAACACAAAGCAAAACAAAACATGATCAGTCAAAAGACCCTATCGAAACACTGTGCAATGTGTGTAGTGTATAATAGAAAAATAAAAATGGGTAAATTAAATGACCTGAAACCCTAACTTTGTTTTTGTCCGAGTAAAATAAGAACCCTAATTTAGTAAAGAAAAGAAAATCATATATCCCTAAAGTGGGATCTTACATTCTTTGCAGCTGCACTGAAGGCTTCTCTGTGAGTTATATCAGGATTTCCAGCCTTGATGCGTTGGATCTCGTCCCTGCAGCAGCATTTCAGATTCATAATTATATATAGTCTTTCCAATGCAATTCATAACTTTTATTTTCAGATTCAGCATTTTATAAGTTTCAAAATACATACATACATATGATATGTATGAATGCATGTATTGACAATATGTATTTGACTGTTGACATATATAATTAATGTCCAAAAAATGGAAAAAAAAAAGTTGAAAAAAAGGGTTGAATGATTGCTTACTTGATGAATCGGTTGTACGCGGAGGGGACTCTCTGTCGCTTCTCCGGAGCTGAGTACATGGACAGAGACAAAACACTCAGACACATTAAAATCATATTTTTAACAATTTTTTCCATATCTCTTATTAATTTCTCTACTGTCACTTCATCATGATTTTGTAATCTTCACTGTTCAAATGTACGTTCATAATAAGATTCTTTTCTTTTCCTAAACTACTATTCTACATTTCCATGAGAAGAAAAATACTCTATTATTCATTCCTACTATATGTTTCCGGGGGATACTGAAACCACTGTGTCAAGTAATGCTTATGTTTTCTTGTCTAAAAAACTTGCTATATATATATATATAAGCCTTTAAAATCCATACCAATAATAACAAGGAAGCAAGAAGTTAAAAGTCAAAATGAAAATTTTTTACCTAGGCCTACCTCTCTATGATGTCATCTTGATTTGATACAGTTCTCTCAAATTTTTTAGGACTAAAAGAAATATTAAAGAAATGGACTGTCAATTATAAATGAAAAGACAGGAAAGTTATTTTTTTTCTAAATCAGGGCTTCTAGTTTTGAAACAGAAGGCTGAAATGGCAGGCATTAGGGGTTCTTGTTAGTATATTTGGTGAAAGAAAAAGAAGGATTCTCCTTCCTTTATTCTTTCTTGTCTAACAAAAACCCTTGTTGAAATGACCTTCAAGATTTTAGGAAAAGAGTGGTAGAAATGGAAGTGGGATGATTCATAATTTGCCTTCTTTTGCAAGTGCATTGATCATTCCTTGCCTTTCCATTTTTCTTTCATGACACAGGAAAAGAGCACTGTGTGTTGAACAGGGTTATAAAGTGCAAAGAATTTTAAAGAATCTTTGATAAAACAAAAACAAAGTATTTGCACAGTGGATTTGACAAAAACAGTTGCAAACAGTTTTCTAGCTACAAACTAAAGATCGCAAAAATAAGAGTTTTGGAAGGAAACTCACGTCTGGTGATAACTGGAGGCCTTGGAAGCTCATCAGTTATTCCACGAGTTGGTAAGTTGAAGTCATTTGTGTTGCTTTGGTTCAGCAAAAAGTTTGGAGAAGGATTTGAGATCTCTTCCTGGAATCATATATATTAAGAGGCATCAAAATCAAATTAACCAGAATCAAAATACAAAATCCATTTCTAACAACGAATTGAAGAACATTTAACAGCTAATCAATTAATATTATATGGTCATCTAAAACTGCTTGTTAATTAAGTAGATATAATAATATACCAGAAGATTATGTGAAGGAGAGAAAAAACTGTGAGCCAAATGAAACTGATTAGCCGAAGGCAGAAGCAAGCCTCGCATGTTGACAGGTAAAAGATTGGTGCAGTGCCCACATCGAACCGTTACAGTCTTGAACAAACTTGTGCAAGGAACACTCACCTATATATATAGAGCACAAAACCAAGAATATTCCTTAGACAAAAGTATTAAAAGAACCTAACAAAAAGAAAAGAAAACTGAAAACCCTAATTGGGGAAGAAAAGAAAAGGGTTAAACATGAAAAGAGAGGAAAGAAGGGGAAAAGAAAGAAGAATACCGCAAGGACAGTGTCGCAAATGTTGCAATGAACATAACAGAGCTGCTCGGAAGGAGGGAGGTGGTCCAAAGACAAGGTAGAAGAGGAGGACATGATCTTCCCTTTGATTCCTCTTTCCTTTCTCTTTTAAAATTGATTGATGATTGCCCTCACCCTCTTTGGTCCGATTGATTGATTGATTGATAGGAATGACAGCTTAACCACCACCTTGGATCTGCTTTTCTTTGATTATGAGTTGTGAGAGAAAGGGAGAGAGAGAAATTTGTGTTATTTGTGTGTGTGAGTGAGTGAGTTAGTAAGAAAGAGAGAGAGAGAGAAGATATATGGATGATGAAATGATTCTACTTGGTCTACTATTTATGAAAAAAACAAAGGAAAGGCAGAGAGAAGAAATTCAGAAATTCCCCTTTCTCTCTTTTCCCTTCTGTTTATTGGTCTTGGTCTTGTTTCTAGCAAACATGGATGGTGGGTGCTGCACTTATGTATGTACTATCTACAATGACAATGGATTGATGCTACATGCATGGATGCATACATACATACATGGCATATTATGATGATCATAATTATATATGTGTGTGTGGTTGGCATTCCCAAGGCAAATTAAGTTTTTGTGTTTTTGCAAAGTGAGAGAGAGAGAGGCGGCAGATGTGGGGGAGAGGAGCAAGAAAGGGACGTGTGCATGGGGTGACATAGCTTTCACTTACTCACCTGTTGTTTTCAGCAGTTAAGAGGCTGTGTTTGTATAGTGTTTTCCTTCCTCTTTCTGATAAAAACTATTATTTTTATTTGCCTCAATTTCCGAACCCCAAAACCCTAGTGCTCCTTTCTACCTCCCGGATAATAAGCCCTTCCCTTCCGCCTCCTTAGGGCTCTTCCATCCCCATCTCCATCCATATCATCATCATAATGATAATCATGACATAAATCATCATCTTATATATATACTAGTACATGATCGATCATGGCATAATCATGATCAAATCCCAATTGATATATATACAAACAAAAAAGAGAGAGAGCATAATTTAATATGTTATGTGTGTGTATTTATTTAGAACTGAAAGGTTACTTTTGGTGAAATGACCACTCGATCTCTCTCGACTTGCACACAGACAGAAAACGTATTTAAGTCAGTTGAAACCCATTTGCCTGTGGCCACAGACTTGCTCCCTCCCTCTGTTACAAAACCTTTGTCCCTTTCCTCAATTTCCATTTCTTTTTGCCTTATGTTTTCTAATTTGGTTAGAATCTTTTCACGCTTTCTTTTCCTCACCCACACATCTGTACTCTAGGGTTTTTGTCATATATCATTTCTGCAAACCTAATTAACCTTGCTGCTTTCTTAATACTTATCTCTAGTACTACTAAATATGCCATACTTTGCCCAAATCCCTTATGCCATTTCTCTCTAATTTTGGAATATTCCTTTTCCATTGTAAAGGAGTATATAATTAAGGAATAATTTGATTAAAGTTTCTTTAGCATTCATTGAGTTGTGACTTGTGGGAATTCCCACCAATTCGAATGGGTACAAACTCGTTTGCAAGATCATTAAATGTGATTGAATTTATGAATGGGAAGGAAATGAGTTGTAAAATTAAGTTTTGTGGTTTTAAATTAGTACAGGGTATCATGAAAAAGATGAGTTATTCAAATTTTAAACCATACCCATTACCATGTTGAAAGGGAAATGAGACTGAGAATCTGACTCACACACTTGAATGAGAGAGAGTCTTTTGCTCAAAAGTCAAATTTCAAAAGAGACGAAAGGATAGATAGCTAGTCCCCTTACGGCCTAATTATAATAATGTCGAAAAAGTAGACAAATTAAAATTCACTATAGCAGTACGAAATGGAACTTTTTTTCTCTCCTTCAAGTACTTTAGTAAACACAACAATTGATATTTGTGTTTGGATCATTCTTGATTGGTAAAGTGCAATCAGAAACTGCATTCACACAGTTTCATAGGCTTTTGGGGTTTTTTTTTTTTTGAGGTAAGGGTACTTATATATTAATTACAAGTTAATAAAGTAACCGACATAAAACTGATGAGTAAAAATAATGTTAATACAAAAATGGGGGGAGGGGCCATTGCCCCATATGCTATTACATATACTACTATATTCGAATTAGGTAATTAAAACTTTTGCATGCATTAATTCATTCTTAATTTCCTTATAAAACTTTTTTTCAAGAGTGCAATAATATAATAAGAGATAGAGATATATAGATATGATATCTCTCTATATGCTCAAACAATTTAATAAGAAATCACAAATTCAAATGACATCAACTACCTTAACAATATGCACTAACCAAGCCCACATGAAAAGACACAATATCCACCCAAGACCTCACATTCTAAGTATAGTACACTGTACACGGGTTGAGGAAACAACTTTGGTGTTCCTTTTAAAACTTAAAAGTGCAAAAACAATGCATGCATATAAAATCTAAAATCGATGTATGTAATTAAAATTTTATCCTAGTATATTAATGTAATGTAATTATAAATATGCGGTTTTTGATTTCTCTTTCAAAACTCCAACTGTGAGGCAACAGCTAGGAACAGTGAGGCGCATGCCTTATGACTAACTAAAACACCACTCCCATAGCGGAAAAGGCATGCAAAGCGCACAGTGATTTTCCATTCAAAAGGCTACACATCTTCTGCAGGCATATCCCCCTTCAGATTATACCCAACAATAAAAGAAGGATTTTTTTTTTAAAAAAAGGACTAAACAAATTTGACCTGCACGCTATTGGAAAGAAAAAAAAAAGAATCTTAAAAGACAGTTGTAGCGACTAATATATGCAAATTATGTTAATAATTGTGTATTTTTGGCAACTTTTAATGAAGCAGTGGGGAAACCAGGTTTTTCAGGCCTAAACGGATTGGCGCTTCATGAGATTTAAAAGGGTAAGAGAAAAGGGAAGAGCTCGGTGTCAGGATGCTTTAGAGATCGTATCAACCCTAGCTCGGTTTGAACTACATTTCTGAATTCTGATTCCAATCTTGAATAAATTATATATATGTATTATGTAAATGCATCAGCATTTTTGTAGGGATAGGGCAGATTTAGATGCATGCAGGAGGATCTGACACAATATTATTCTGACAATTGGCGCTACCTACCTACCTATTTATTTGCAACATCGCACAAGGCTCGAGCTCTTAACATAAAAAGCTGGTTTAATTATACACCCAATTCACTAAATCAATTAATCCCACTTTTGCTAAAACTTTTCAGGGCCGAGTCAGGAGAATCAGAAAATTGGCAAATGGCTTGCTGGGTTAAGTTTAACACTTTGATTATGGTAATATGATTGTTACTTTCCAATTTGGTCATTTTTGGACCAAAAATAAAAGTAGTAAAGAAACTGATCATTAATTTGATTCCACACTATGATTGATCCTGTGTTGCAGCTTTGATGCATGAGCCATACTGAGAAGTTGTAAACTCAGAAGTAATTATAGGATGATGATAATTTATGTTAGAATAGAATAATCCAAGCATTAACTAGAAAGAGTCAACAATAATATTCTCCAATAATGATCAAATCAATGTCAATATATTAATCTTTTTTTTTTTTGTTGAAATCTTGTGATTTCACTAATTAAGGAGTTAGAAGGACCCATCTATATATATGTTGGCAGGAGAGACACACAAAAGCATGCATTGATGGCAACATGTACGAAAATAAGGAAAAGCAGTGTCTCTGTATAAAGCCTGCAGAAGCTATTTGTTGCTGTTTGTGGGGATACCACCAAAAGCCCAAACCCAATCCCATTGCTGGGCGGTGGTGGTGGTGGTGGTGGTGGGTGGTGGGGAGGGGCTGCCCTTCCTTGGGGTAATTGGCTTTGTCTAGATACCCAATAACCAATAAAGTCGATATTGAATTTGGTGTGTCTGATATTTTTGTTGTACGTTTGTTTTGGCTTTTTTGCCACCCCAAGTAATTTTTTAACGTACGTTTAGCAGTTAAACAGGGATAGGATAGCTTAAAAAAGATTGATATATATATAGCTTTACATGTCCTGTGGATTTTTGGATTGGAGCTATATATATGTTACCTTCCTTACCCTACATGCTTTTCCCTAGCCTCAGCTGCCTCTGCTGCCATGGGGCAATTGGCCACTTCTTGTTCTTGTTCTTGTTTCTGAACCACAACCCAAATTATTATAAGGACATTGATTTCAGATTCATTTAAGAGGATGGGTTGGAGGGAAACATTTACCACTGTTACTTTGTTTTCCAAAAACTATCAAATCAAATCAATCAAGAATTTTGGTTTCATTTGAGTGCCTCATATATATATACATAAATCATCTTGTTTCAACAAAGGAGAGCATCTCATTTTGATCATATACGTACTAATTATATTTTGCTAAAACATGGTTACATATTGTTGCAATAAAGTTAAGCAAAATGTTCTAATTTGTACACCCCATATACCGTACCCCTCTAATGACAATACGAGATGATAAGCTTTTGTGGATTTTCTGACCATCAATTTTCTTTTTGTTTGTTCTTCTCAAGAGAAGGTGAGAGTATATGGACTAAATTATAAGTTATTGGTCGAGGTAACAAAATCATGATTTGATTTAATTATCCTATGAAAAAATCATGATTTGATTCAGGTCTCTTCTATATCTTAATGCAAGAAAAGATATTTTATTTGAGTTTTGTTACACAGTCCGAAAATTTAATCTGAAATTTGGTCCTATGATGTGTTCTTATACGGATGGTCCAGTAGATTGGTCCCACCACTACTTGAATAGAGTTTTACTACATAACATAGGATGGTTAATCATAATACATCATAGGGGGACGAAATTCAGATTAATTTCTCGGACCGTATGGAATTTCTCTTTTTATTTCAATAATAATAATAAAAATCCAACGGGTATGGTGCATATTCGTTTCACTATGAACTAGAACTTCTCGGCCGCGCTTCGCGTGCAGTTGTTTTGTTTTATAAATTCTTTTAAGAAAATTCAGTTAAGAAATGAAATTTTGTTGTGAAATGATAACAAAACAAAGTAATAGAGTAAAATTGAAGTATGAAAAAGACAAGAGAATAGAGAGAAAATAGAATATGGAGAAGTAGAAAATATGAAGAATGGGAGAAATTGTTCTCATTCATCTCATTTTATTCCATAACAAAGTAAGTGGCCTATTTATAGCCACATAGATATATTACCATAAATATAAGGGGATGAACTTAGCACATAGTTATATATGTATGAATGAACCAAGTCATCAATTTTATCCATGCTTTAATTAGATTCATGGACATACACAACATACATGTATATTCATAACAAATTTATAATTATCTGATAATTTATTTTATATATAGGAAAGGGGATGAATATCTTTTAATTTTTACAAACTAAATGAATACAAATATAATAAACAAAACATTAAAAAATTAACTATTGACACTTATAAAAAAACCAAAAGCCATGAGTGTTTTTATACATAAAATTAATAAAATTAATAGTAGGTTAATTACGATCCATGTACATTTCCCAACACATTCATGATATTGTTACCAAGACATCAAATCATCCATTAATTGATGGAGTTTTTTTTTTGGCCAAAAACATTAATTAATGGAGTAGAAGCATACGTATATATGAATTAACAGGTGGCATAGCCCATAACCAAGGAGGGAACCGAGACACGTGTGACAATCCCAACCAATCCCCTTCAGCAAAACAAGTGGAGCACACACATCACACGTGCGAGAGAGCTAATCCCCTTCTAACGAACTTTCTCTTTCCCTCCACATTTCATCTTCTTTAACACAGGGGAACCAAAATAAACTAACAGGTCAGCTACTTGTAAAAATCCATAATGGCACTTGCTTCAATTTCATCCTTATCCATCAATTCTCTTAGCATTTCTTCTTCTTCTTCTTCGAAAGCTACAAGTTACCATGTGCAATCTCTCTCAAAACGTTTGGGGGTCTTTTGCCAGATAAATAACTCAGAAATTAAAGCCCCAATTCGCGGTGAGTTATGATCTTTGATTCTGCCTTTATTTTTTTAGTATTAACTTTTTATTATTGATCAAATTTAAAGGAGTTTTCCTTGGAAAAGGAAGATTGTTCCAACAGTAAGTATGAAGGCAAGGGTAAGAATTGGAGAGCCGTGGTTTCAACTGCATTGGCAGCAGCCATGGTTGCTTTTGGCTCTGACATGTCTGCTATGGCTGAACTTAATAAGTACGAGGCAGAAACTCGTGGGGAATTTGGTATTGGATCAGCAGCTCAGTTTGGTTCTGCCGATTTAAGGTTCATTCTATAAACAATCTTAATGTCATTAAAACTGTCTGTTTTGGGTTTAGCCAAAAGGGAATTAATTGATTTCTGGGTTCTTCTGGGTTTATGCAGGAAAGCAGTTCATGTGAATGAAAATTTCAGGTAACAATAGAAACCCCAATTTGTACATTTATCTTTCAATTTCAAACAAATTAGTCTGCAACTGGAAATTTGGGTATATTTGTAATTATTAAAGAATCAAATTTAGTTATCAATAGAAAGGATTTAGTAAGTGAGTTGCTAATGAAGTTGAAATGTGAATGGGTTGATACAGAAGGGCAAACTTCACATCTGCTGATATGAGGGAATCTGATTTCAGTGGTTCAACATTCAATGGAGCATATCTTGAGAAAGCAGTTGCATACAAAGCAAATTTTACAGGTAATTTTGCTCCCAAAGGAAAATCAATTACTATTAGTAATTCAATTCATGAAAGAAAACTATAACAAACAAAAGCTAAACAAAAAACTATAGATAATTACAGGTTTCTGCATCTTAGTACCAAACTTAAAACAAAACCTAACTGAACAGACTTGTGAATCTTCTGCCAACATCAAACATGTCAAATTAAGTCTTCCTTCTAAATACTATTTGAGCAGCAACTCTCTTCTGCATCATCCAGTAGTCCAACAAGTTCATGCTCTGACTCTAACGTTTCTGGCTTTTTAGTGGAGTCCATTGAGCCTAGATTTGGCATAAAGATACTATCTCCGGATGAAAACCCTAATGATTCGAGACTCATGTTATACATAGAAATAAATGAGAGCTCAGGTTCCACATCAGACCTTGAACTTTGCAATTTCGTTTCAGGTTCTGTTTCCCATTCAATCGATTCAGGTTCATCCTCAAAATTAGCTTTTTCCCATTCATCAATTGATTCCATCTTGGATGTCACCTCATCTTCCTCCTCTGGGGTTTCTGATTCAATCCGGTTCGTTGATAATCTCCCCGATAGAACAGGAAAATCTCTGATAACCTTGAAGGCCTTATTACTTCGGGGAACTAACCCTTTAGGCATTAAATCAAACAGAGACACAACATCATCCCCAGGAGATTCAGCCTCAGATTCCAAGACAGAACCCAGACTTGGTTCTGTTTCGCTCTCAACAAATGTTTGAGGAATTAGGGTTTCGACTCTGCCACAACCCTCAGGGAAATCACGAATCGCAAATACCCTCGGCTTCTTGTGCAGGAATTCAACCAAATCGTTAGAATCTATCGAATCATCAGAATTCGAATGAGGATAAAAACTGGGTTCTGTTTCGCTCTCAACAAATGTTCGAGGACTTAGGGTTTCGACTCTGCCACAACCCTCAGGGAAATCACGAATCGCAAATACCCTCGGCTTGTGCAGAAATTCAACCAAATTGTCAGAAGCGAGCGAATCATCGGAATTCGAATGAGAATGAAAACTTGGTTCTGTTTCACTATCGGCGAATAGACGAGATTGGGTGTCAAGCCTCGCAGATGTACCACAACCCACCGGAAAATCACGAATTGCTGTTACCCTTCTCTTTTTGTAACCAACATAAAAACCACGACTTTCGGATTCTGCGTAACTGGTTTGGGAAACCATTGTTGCTTTCTTGATCAAGAAAGATCTTAAACCTAATAGATTTGCTTTCTCAAGAAAGATCTTAAACCTAATAGAAAAATCGATTTAGGGCAATGGCATATGTCTGACCTAAAAGGCTAAACTTGTGTTTATATAAAGAAATAAACTCCCAAACCTGGTAGGAGTTTGTGGTATGCGCGTTCCACTAATTATCCAATCATCTATTTTGTGGACTACTTACCTTTTTTTATTATTAATTAAAAACTATTATCGCCTAGTAATTACTTTTCTTTTTTAAAAAATTTTTATATATTGGCTAATTTATTTTTTCAGGAATTATAGACATAATTATTTTCGTCGACGGAAAAAAAAACTTATTTTTTATTGTAAACCATAGGAAAAAAAATAGCCATATTGAACACTTTAATCATTTGTGTTCATAAGGAATTTATATAAATAAATTTAGCCAATAACAATTTAATTTTAACAAATATGAAATTGCAATTGGTAGAGAAGGTAAGGATTATCTTATATATTTTCTCGAGAATCCTCATAAGCAAATTTGATTCGGCAGGTGCTGATTTGAGTGACACGTTGATGGATCGTATGGTAAGTTTTTCCAAATTTTGGTGACCATACAAATCTGATGTTTGGAATATGGAATACAGAGGAAATGTATTGTAAAATTCTACTAATAAAAGACCTTTTTATTTTTGGTTTCAGGTTCTGAACGATGCTAATCTCACAAATGCTGTGCTAGTAAGATCTGTGCTCACCCGAAGTGACCTCGGGGGTGCCCTGATTGAAGGTGCTGATTTTAGTGATGCTGTGATTGATCTTCCTCAGAAGCAGGTAATTCTTGTTTTAGGCTTTCATAGTCCTTCTCCACATTACCCTTTGCTCTGCCTTGAAAACAGAGCAAGTTAAAAGTGAACTATCAGTTTAATTCATATATTCATATAATTTTTGGGTTTGTTTATGTAGGCTCTCTGCAAGTATGCAAAAGGGACAAATCCAATAACTGGGGTAAGCACCAGAGCAAGTTTGGGATGTGGAAACAGTCGGCGGAATGCTTATGGAACCCCTTCTTCTCCTCTTTTAAGTGCTCCACCTCAAAAACTGCTAGATCGCGACGGTTTCTGTGACAAAGATACTGGCCTTTGTGAAGCAAAATAATTCCAACATCCATATCAATTGACAACATGTTAATTATTATAGGCTCATCGACAATGAAAGGTAAAAGAGTGTGAGCACGAAATGTGTATACTATTTGAGAATCTTTACAATATACCATGCAATGTATGTGTATTCTAAAGTATATCAGAATGAACAATATAAACTTGAAAAGTTGATTTTGCTCTTCTCAGTGTTTTGATGGATTGGGTAATTACTAATCAAATTTTCTTTAAGTGATTTACACTTATTCAAACATGTGATGATATCATTGAAATATGCTGAAGAGAATTATGTTGCTAGGTGAAGTGACAGTGTGGATTAAGTTCTGGTGTCTCATATGATATGATGTTTCTTAAGGAAATAGATTATGATTTATCATCAAGGAAATGTCAACTTGACTTCAAACTTGGAATTTGTTGTCAGTGGTTTTGCAATAATTATGTTGTTAATATCCTTAGATTTATGTACTTATGTCATTTTTGGAGTAAATTGCATTTGTCTGATGCATTGAAATATCAGAAGATTTCTGATGATGTAAAGCTATTAGAGCTAAGGGTTTTTGCTGCAACAAGTATCTGTTCTTACAAACATTAAACTGTCTGAACTCTGTTGTTGCCAAAAAGTTTATTAGACAAAAAAAAAAAAACACCTTCTGAACTCTGCATCTAGTTGTCAGAAACTGTAGCTTCTTCGATTGCCCGAGGAATGGCAGAGAGCTGAAATGATTTTATTAGAAATATGAAGTGCCATCCACTCCCAAATGTTATGACTTGAACTCCCCAGTCATTTGTTTGTAAAATTGCCTAACAATCACAATTAAACGAGGCAAAGACGGATGCTTTGTTGAACAAATAGCTTCAAAAAGGTTAAAAGGTCATGCTAGGCAGCATGTCCATAGAAACAAGCATATCATCATTTTGCCTCTGCACTCTCCCCTCGGCCGTTAATTAGTGTCTTGTATGATTGCACCATGGAAGTGGAGCACTGGAGAGAACGAGAATCTACCTTATGACAGCCGTCTGAATGTTCTAGTAACTCGTAGGTTAGCATTTTAGGCAAGACTAGCTAGGCTTCAAAAAAATGTTAATTACCTGAAGAATTGTATTTCATTCTTTTCTTCTTTTTTACATTTCTTTATTTGATGGTGAGTGAGTTTCACCAAAAACAGAGAAAGAACGAGTAACTTTGCTCTGTTTTCAAAGCAGAGCAACTCATCAGTCAAACTAAAGAATGGTAACACAAATCTTGTTTAACTTAATAAAACATTGAAAAGCTAGAAGAAAAGAGATCATGCGGTTCAGGCACATGAAAATGTGCATGCAAATCAATCATTTTTTTTTCTACTTTCTGACATTTATGCTTTGCTACAGCCAAAATATTGTTCCTTCTTATCGTCTTTGCTAGTGGTTAAATGGTTACTAGTGGAGCACTATAGAGAGAATCTAATCTCCCTTGTGAACACCCATATCTCAATGTTCTAACTACAAAGTCTGCAGTTTAATTAGCCAAGGCTAAGCTTATTTTTCCCTCACAGTTTAGAAATTTTGGACTCAATTTAGGAAGAAAAGAAGCCTTTCTCTGCCCCCTAAGTCAAGCATAGACCACTTATTAAAGAAATCAATCAAAGTTGCTTCAACTTTACTTTTTTCCTTTCTTTTTCCTGGGTTATAAAGTGGACCAGCAGACAGCACCCAAAACAAAGATGAGTTCAACATGAATAATGGAACAAAAGGATTAGTTGTCCCCTTTATAGCTAACTCTCAAGTATTTCCAATCAGGGTATGTTTCCTTTTGGCTTGTCATTATCTGTCTCTTTGCCATCCTTGTAACTTTCAGTAATCCATTTCTTGCCATGACTTTCAACTCAAATCTCCTCAACCATAAACATATATCAATGTGCTTTAACTTAAAAGTGTATAAGAATTATGATTATGAAGGAACCGTAGGATGAAACATATACTGTCACATGTTCTTCCAGTACATAAATTCTGCCAATACCGACATACGGTATATTGCATATATAATTTCATACACCAAGTCCAATCATTGACTCAACATTAATTGTTTTGATCAAATAATATAATGACTTAGTGTGCACATGTGTGAAGTTTTTCTTTAGCTTGCTTCAGATTTCTTTTGGTATTACAAAGTATATAGCTGATAACAGGGTAGTTGTATTATACCAAGGAATTAGTTCTACATATTCAAAGTAATAATGGTATTTGGATATTACTTAGATTTGATCTTCCTATATGGTAGCCTAAATCTAAGATAAAGTGAGTTAATCATATCACCGCCAGGCTTAATCGGTGCAGGTTGGTTTGCTATCAAAATTTACCATGTAATTATGATATTGTTGACAAGTTGATCAATCTCTAAAAGTAGGATCGTAATGAACTAGTCAAAGCAAAACAAAAGGAGTAGGCGGAATTGCTAAGCTTCACAAGTTTAAAAACCTTAAGAATCCAAGCTCTATGAGAGCAGATTATGATAAAGTGGTTCAAGAGGTCAATTTAAGAAAAGAAAAAGGGAAAAAAATATAAGTGCTTTAGACTTTAGAGCCGTTTTAAACATGGTTTAGTGTAAAGTATGTCAGCAATAATCCTGAAGTGATTATGGCTAATTGAGACATAAGAAATGGATTTAAGTACAAGTCCGGACTCCGGGAACTGTGGAGGTTTGGGATTTGGGAGACTAATGCAGCACACTAATAATAGTGCCTCACATGGAGATTTTTTGTTTCCACATGGTCAATCATGTTAACTTACTTAGCCTGCAAACAACATATTTAATGAACCCTAATTATTCAGTCACACACCCATATGCATCAATTGTGCGCATGGTCTGCCAGATGCACAGTAACCCTTCTCTCTTATTCTCATTGGTTTGAGAGAGAAAAATTGAATATGGGTAATTTTTCTCTCTGTTTCTTTTGCCACAAGTAGAGGAAGCCATTAATTTCCATAAACCCTAAGGAGATGAAAGACTAAGCCTTCATATATATATGTCAAACTTAGTCAGAAAGAATTGAAGCATGCACTTTGTTATTGCATCATTCAGGTTGCAATGAGGGAGCCCTTCGGCCAAGCATGCCAAGCTCTCTACAAGTTAGAATTCGTTTCAAAATTATGAGGTCCATGAGAGCACGCCCAATGATGATGTCGCGCCTTTGTAAAAAAAATTTCATTGCTTTAAAGGGTTTTTCATGCTTGACTTCAACCCAAGTAATAAGAGGATATTGTTGTCTAAGTGAATAATAACAACCCAAGAATTGTACTACTTTTCTTGCCGGTTAGACTTATTGTCCATTATTATTACTAGATACCTAAACTTTGTTTCCCTTTTTCCTCCTCGTATTTAAACCAATCCTGGTAATTTTTCAAAACAGACTTGACGCGGTCAATTGCAGACACCCTTCCTCACTATTCCTTGAACATTAATGCTTCTTCAAGTACTGCAAAACCCCTGTCTTTTCATAATCAAGGCCTCAGAAGCTCTGCTGGGAAACTGCTGTTTCATTACCAGTCTCTGTTGAAGTTTGATCCACAACTTTAATGACATTTTCCATGTCAAAAATATGTCTTACATAGTTACAATAAACATATCCAGACTCTTCTGGTCGTATTTTTGTCAAAATATATGGCTTGAACAAAGATGGTGAGAGGGCTGCTGCGTGCACAGGCCTGAAGTTAATTTCCTATATATATGCTTCCCTATCTCATATATTATCAAGTTCAACTTTTGCAGAACGCTCTATATATGCTTCTATGGAGTCTGTTAATCTGCAGAAGACAGAACTTACGGCTGCATCCATCTTAATTAATCTTCTTGAACAGGTATGTAGCTACACCAAAAGTAGCCTGGTAGTGGTAGTTAAGCATTATTTTTCGTGAAGGAAACTTTTTCAATATTTTTTGAACTTCACCTTCAACTTTTGGCCAAAAATCAAGGTATGATATTGTGAACAGAGAATGTCATCAGCATCTAAATCCTTTTTCCTGATGAAGATGCATGGAAAAAACTATTTTTTCCACTAAATTGCATACTCTTTATATCATCTCACATTTAACATGCAGTTGATGTTTTCCATTATTTTTCATTCTTGTTTTGGTGCTGTCAATTCAACTATATATATGTGTAATTTACTTGTTACTATATATACAGCCTTTTAAATTGAAACAGTGGCTAGAATATGACCATTATCTTACTTTTGGGCTTTCTCTTCCAATATTGCATATATAGTTGGTACTTGGTTGTCCATGCATTGCCAGTAGCTAGAAGTAGAACTGCTAATTAAAGATATATATATAGCATGCAGTGTTGCTCTTTTCCAATATAGTAATAATTCTGACCCTGCAGGCAATTTGTTAGTAGAGTCGATTTGTCCAAGCAATTTCAAACCAACACAATTCGATTTATACCACTAATTAATTCATAGTTCATTTTAACAGCTTAATTAAGATGCAACAGTGACCATTTTAGCTTGCATAATTCATAGTATAGCATTTGAAGTTAGAAATGGTAATTGGCTTAAATTCCTTGCCTTTAACATAGCTCATGAATAATTATTTGTTTCTCTTCAAATTAACCATTTTGCCTGGTTTCCTGTCCTTGCTGATGAACGCTAGCAATTGATGGATCTTCCAACCAAAATAGTGATATATATCACTGACGTCTCCACCTGGTGTGAAATGGTAGGGATTTTCTAGTGCAATCTGTCATATATTGCAGTCCTGCTATACCAAATTGAAAAGTGTGAAGCTAACCATGAATCATAGTATATATATATGCCACTTTTTTTCCATTAAAAAAAGTTAAGTCTGGTCATCATCAAGTTCTGAAAACATGATAACATGATGCAACTTATGTGATTAACAACACAAAGATATTGCTACCTAGCTTCCAAAATGGGAAAAGTTTTCTTTGATTATCAGTTTCTTTCGAAAAACACAAATTTCAGCTGATAATAAAATTTTCATTCAAAGTTGCAGAAAGCTGAATATAAGGGATTGAATTAATTCACTAGACAGCAAAATTCTTAAGCAAAAGGGTGAACTTTTATGTATTAGAAAATTTATGAAAGAAAGGTGAAAAATTACAATAAAGAAAACCTTCATATGTATATAATAAGCTGCAATACAGCAAAATACATTCAATATTAGGCCGAGTCAATCCCAAAGAGCACTCGGCCAGAAGCCCACCTAAGACTACTAATTTATTTGTACTTGCATAATGTTCAATCTAATAGCTACATATGCCTAGTAGTATTAATCAATACAAAGTAAGGGACACCATGAAGTCCCCCATTGCTAATGCAATACCATTATATAGTTTTATTATGTACAGCAACCTGGATTAAGGCTTCTTTTTCCTTATATATATGTGTTCATACTTCCTATAATTAGTATATGTATGCTCTAATATTGCTAGAAAATATGCTTTCACTTCCACAGATCAATTTGACAACTCGAAGTGGATGTGGAGGCATATTCCTGATGAGCAACACTTTCAGGCGCCCTTTTCGATTCATTGGCGGCAAGTACTAAGTTCATTTCTTCACCCACATGAAAGCTGCTGGTGGCTGCATTATGATAGTTGTTTTCCTTCAATGCTTCCTCATGACTAAGCTGAGAGGCAACAAATTTGTCAAGAACTCGCCAATCTGTCGTCACTTGATCCACTGCTTGTTCACTGTTGTTGTTGTTATAAAGAGAGTTCAGATTCTGCTCTTGTGTGAGGGTTGAGGACTGCAAAGTGCTTCCATTATTGTTCCTGTCATAACCATAATTAGGAACAACAGAGTTGCAGCTCACACTTGCAGCAGATTGTGGAACTTTGGGACTTTCCAACTGAGGGAGCTGAAGGAAAGGGTCATGGTGAGGCAAATTGTATTGCAATTCAAGCTCTTGCTTGCAGGGATAATGGTGATGGTATGATGCATAAGGCTGATGAGGAATTCGCCTTGGGGATTCAATGTCCTGCATGAATGAAACCTGGTCATCGTACCAACATGAAGATTCATATTCACCCATTTTTCGCACTGTTGTCATTCTTTTCTTGAAAACCCTACAAACCACCCATCCTTCTTCCTGTTGGGAAAAACAGAGATAAATTAGTCATGTATTAACTTTCAAAACTCTTCTTCATAAATTCTATGGTCATTTTTAGGAACCATTAGTAGAGTAAACAAAAAAACATGTAATTTCTTACAGAAACAAAGCAGTAAAGACTTGCCTGAGGAGTTCCATTTTCGTTTGTTTCGAGCCGATATTCATGCATGATCCAATCTGATTTCTGTCCATTGGGGGCTCGTCCTTTGTAAAAGACTAGGGTTTTTCTCATGCCAATAAGGCTATGCCTGGAGTAAATAGCCTTATCTCTTCCTGTAGCCTTCCAAAATCCTGCTTTTGTTGCTCTATTAGTGCGAGTTCCTGTTGGATACTTCTTATCTTTGTGGCTAAAGAAGTACCATTCGTTTTGCTCCTCAGTTCCTATTCTGCACAATTCTATACACAAACAAACAGATATAATCAATATCAATGGTTTGACAAATTAAAATAATCTTCGATTACCAGAAATGAAGAAAAATGGAAACATTGTTATACCTTGAAGATCCCATGGCTCAATTTTATAAAGATCAACATCTTTGATGACATCCAGATCTATCCTTTTTGAAGCAATCTTTTTTCTAAGGTAGTAATCAACAAGTTCTTCATCTGTAGGATGGAACCTAAAGCCTGGGGGAACGTGTGAAAAGGTATTCATATTCTTCCAAACAAATTGACTCCCAAACCTGCAATAAAATGCCACGAGACCGTCAGAAATAAGTATTGAGAAGAATGAAAGAGTAGAAAGTATTCACACTATATGTAAATTGGAGACGATAATGATCAAGAAAGACAAAAAGCAAGGAACAAATTCATATTGCAAAGATATTGCGTGAGATTATGTTTCTCAAAGTCATACACAATTCATATCGATATATACATGATTCATGTTTCAAATTCCTAGCCATGCAAGGCAACCGACCAAACAAAAGCACTTCAAATATACTATATGGAGACAACCTAGACATTATGACAAACAGTTAGAGAGCACCTTTGGCAATTAACCTAACCCTAGCTACTTTTGGTTACCTTGGCATGAAATATTATCTCAAACATAGTTATGAAGAAAATAATCATGCTGAACAGTCATACCAAACAAACATCATATTGGTCATACATAAGACAAAATAATATTCTAGCTAAAGAAAAAAAAATTCTTAAAACAAGCTAGAAAATTGATTTAAATGCATATTTTTGCCACATAATATATGTTAATTAGAAAAAGAAAAAAATGTGCCTGTATATGTTACATTAACATCATTTGGATAATGTCTAAGATCTGATCGCGTTCAAGAGGGAATTCTTTTACCCTAATGCAGTCCTATGCCCAAAGAAGAGTTAATTTCATCACCAAGTAATAACAGACAAAAACCAACAAAAAATCGATTAATATTAATGATGATTAATTAATATTTAAGTTGGATGTACTTGCAAGACAAGTTTTCTGAGGAGCTATCATTTCTAATGCCTAATTACCTTTCTATATTAATGCACATTTTGTTGCATAAGTAAAAGTTGGCAAATGATCCTCATGCTGCTTTATGTAAAACACCCAAAACCCATATCATATATATGCATACATAGAAATAGGTATTTTATATTATTTTCTTACATATATATTATCTATGTAGATCCTTTATAAGTACAATATATTTATTAAACAGGCATATGCTTTGATATAAAATGTCATTAATCTAATAATTAATCTTCTCCCACTCTGTGAAAATTAGGGTAAATTAAGCACTCCATATATGTAAATCTTGTGAATTGAATACTCTCGAGAAAAAGTTAGTGGTAACAAATTTGTGTGATACTAATATGATCATAAAAACTAGAGAAATACAACTGATGATCGAGAAATTGAGAAGAATACATACAAGCGCCTCTTCAATAATAAAATTTATGGCTATTTACTCGTCTGTTTTCTATACCCCAAAATAATCATATTTGGAAGATAAAATTACTAAAGTTTCCTTTATTTTCATCAACTATATGGGTACATGAAGGAGTATATACACAAACAATAAAGCATTTCTCCACTCATAAAAAGTGAATTCTGGATAAACATATATTGGAAAACAAATTTTAAAAGCTTTATGAGACAAGAAAAGAAGAGTAATTTTTTAAGAATAGACAAGAATATTTTTAGTTGCAACATGCATATATAAGATAACATTATATTCAAAGTTGATTTTCAATGAATGTATGATATACATATATATAGGAAGCAGAAGAAGAAGAAGAAGAAGAAGAAGAAGAAGAAAGAATATGATGCATAAAACTTTTAATGATTAATCTTCATTTCTTCCATAATAATTGGGAGTAGACACTAGACAATTTCATATCCCGCACAACTCTAGTAAAATCATGTTGAAAAGAGAGATCTAAACTCCCATCTCAGTTATTATATGATCACCCTCCTAAAATTATTTGGAAAAATTAGTAAAAACATTTCTCCATAGCAAATTAAGAAAAGAGATAAAATGTAGCTTCCTGAGGTTAATTTTGAAATAAAACCTAGCTAAGAAATATAAAGAAGAAAAAACAAAGACCTTAAAATATATAGATATCCTTGCATAAAATATCAACAAAATAATAGAAATAAACCTAATAAAAAGGAGATAACACACATATGAGATCGATGAAACAAGCTATATTATATTGGGATTAAAACATCCAGATCAAGCCGAAGCCGTGTCGAGCTAAAAATTGCAATATTCTTGATGAAATAGTAAAAGCATGATATGTTATAGGGTTCATAATTCCATTTGCTTAGTTAGCGTATATCAAAAGTATCCTCCACTACTTCATGATCATCTTTCTAATTACCTTAGGGAATGAAATGATCACTCGAAAAAATCACTCAAAATATATGCATAAACTCAAAAGGAAAAAAAAAACAAAACAAAACAAAAAAGAAGAAGAAGAAGAAGGAGAGAAAGCTCACGATAACACAAAGCTTGATGAATATAATTCTCTAGAATCAATCCCACACTATATCCAATACTCAAAGTCTCAAAATGGTAATTAATCTGCAGATCTGATTGAAAACCAGCTAGCCTTTCGTGCGTGTGTGTCTGCAATCAACTTAAAGCTAAGAAACTTTAAGCCCAACTTTTTGTTCACTCTCTTTTCAACTTTTATGAGGTTACAAATGAACCAGACAAAAGAGAATAAAACACACACAGAAAGAAAGAAAGAAAGGTGGATGTAATGAAAAGTTGAAAGCCTCGGGAATTGAACTGAAACCCCCCGACTTCTAAGCACTAATTTGTAGCTATGCTCAAGAGAAGTTGTCCGCTAGTTGTCGGAAGAGGAAGAGGGGAGATTCAGATCCCAAGGAAAGAAGAAATGGCCGTGAGGAATGGGAAAAAAGAGAAGAGATAGGGTTAAATAACAAGTGCCAAGAAACACACACATGCCCTAATTATCTATCCCTCTCAAAATAATTCTCTTTTTTTTTTTTGGAGTTTGATTAATTAATCTTTTTCAGTGGGAAGCTTGATTGCTGGAAAAGCTTTGCGGGAAAAAAGGGAGGCGGATAATGGTTCAAGGAAGATTGAGAGCGATCGAGACATATATATGTTAAGATTATTACAATTACTAAAGCAATCAAAAGAGAGAGATATAGGCGGCAACCTCCAATATTTGCCACCCACCCGCTACTGATAAAGACTAGAAAGAGTGTTTAGTTTTGCTCTCTTTTTCCTTTTTTTTTTTTTTCAGAGCAAAAAGAGAGAAAAAGAAGAATGTCGATCATCAGATTGATCATCCGACGGTATAGATTAATTTGGCAGCTTAAAACGGCCTTCAAAAAAAAAAAGAAAAAAAAGAGGGTTGCTTTCATTTTTCTTTGTTTAGAGAAATGATCAGTACCCTATATATCTATACATTTTCTTTTTGTAAGTTGGTTAATGAATAGTTTTAGATTTAAAGGGATATATTTTTTAAACAATTAAACTTCAGAAAAAGAGAAATTGCATTGATGAATAGAGAGGTACAAAACCATTGATGAGCAATTTTGGTGGTGGAGAGATGAGTTGCTAAGGTGGTACGTAGTCATCCCCCTGCGCCAAAAGTTACACAAATTAACATTCCATCTCTCACTCTCTTTTACTTTTCTTTTCAATTTCCTAATCAATTTGTATCATGTAGCTTCCTTTTTGATTGATTAAATTTGTGTAACTATATATATATGCATATGCATGTGTATAAAAAGTTTTTTCTCATTCGGTTGCTCTTCTAGTTCTAGTTGTAGTTTTCTAGTGGTAATATTTCTTTATGTTCACCGCGTGATGTGCACCATCAGATTCATAATAATGGCTTTGGCTGCAGCTCATTAATTGTTTATAACGGGGTACCATAAGGATAAGGGTTTTCACTTTTCCAGCCTTTTCATCTCTCTTCTCATTGCTTATCTTATTTTCATGACCATGTTTACAATTTAAAATAACATGTAAATATTTTGGAATTTAAACCATCAGAGGTAGCTCAATTGTTAAGTGCACTGTACGTAGACTGTGAGATCTTGAGTTTAAATCCACGGAATGTGGATTTGGTAAGTTTGTAAGTGGTTTATTCAAGTCATCAATTTCTTAATTTATATTGAATTCTCATAAGATGATAAGATGTATGGACATATAACAAATTATTCTGATTGTAATGAGATTTCATTGTACCCTTCAAAACAATTCTGGACAGTAAATATTCAAAGCTTAAGCACATAGTACTTAATTAAGGAAAGGATTGGGGAACCAACATGGGGTCAGGACCAAGTACATGGTAAGTGGCTTGTTCCAGCTTATATATGTCTCAAATTTGAGACCTTATGTATGCAGCTGCCTTATTGGTATACTCACCCACCAAATCTAGGCGCACAATCCGGGTCGAATCCGGATTAGTTAGAACAAAACTCTGAATACCAGGTGGAAACCCAAAAAGGGAAAGGATCGGGGGGAAAGCATCTTAATTTGGTACAATTTACTTGCAAACTAATTACCTTCGCATAGACATATATCTATCCTACGGCCTTTAATTTTCAGTCTAATTAAAGAATTCCAACTTCTTAATTAGGTTAATACTATATCTATGTCTAAATAAGGGGCAAAAAACAGTATATGAAGAAAACGGAGAAACATACCATGACTTTCCAAATATAAAAACCGAAAAATAGAAGCTGAAATTCAATTCAAGCATTAAAAAACTGAAAAAGTGCAAATATTTTAATGACATGAAAATAATACATCTGAGAAAAGCCTTTTTAAGGTTGGGTAAATTAAATAATCTCAAAAGACCTCACCAGCAATTGCACGCGATGTGAGCCTTCCTCCGTTGGTTGGTCAGCAAGTCTTTTTTTACATTTTTAATAATTCTATCAGCTACATTTCTCTAATTAATTAATACTAACTATATTTTAATCTTAATTAATTTTATCTTATTGCAAGTTCTTCACAAGTTGACCCCACCAACCGACCCTATACATGTCAGATAGTGACACTTCTCCAAATTAACCATTTCTAATTATATCCGAAATTTCCTTTTTCTTTTTCCTTTTTTTTTTTTACATACAACATTGTTTCGGCTAAGCCCGCAAGTCAAAGCCAGATAAGCCGATGGAGATATAAGAGAAGGAAAATAAAATTATTGCTTAGTCGGCTCGGGGCTCAGTCAGGGACGTGGCGGCTAATCCTCGCCGGCGTGGACTAGCCCATGATCATTAGGCTCACCATTTTGGATTGCAGGCTGGCTGTTTCAAGTGGGCCCAACCCCGTTATCCTTCAATTGGGGCCCACTTATTTGTGGGCCTCTCTTTCGTTTCTTTTTTTTTTTTTTGGGTGGTATTATTATTTTCACTCTTCCTTTGGTATTGTTTATTACTATTACAACTTACAAGACAACAGTGCTTGTGGTTGCCGATAAGTAAAAAAGGCAGAAAGGTATAGTATATGAATATTTAATATGTATTATAAAATTATGAAATAAATGTGTGGTTTTTCCATGGTCTAGGGCATCGCCTAGGGTTGAGGAATTGCATTAAAATTTAGCAACTCAACTGTTTTGTTTGCAATTTTGGCTTTTGTTAGTTTTGTTGGGGCAAAGTACAGAAGTGAAGCAAAAGTCTCGAACGTTATCCAAGTGTCATCTTTACCCCACTTTGCTTGCTTGGCGTTGGGCTATTCGATCCCAAATGGTCTAGATGGACAGCTTCCCCATCATTTCTAATTATTTTCCCACTTTTTTTTAATCTATCATTACCACAATATCAACTAATTAATTAATATTATATATATGTTATATATAGCTAGCTAGTTCTTAATTAATTGAAGCTTTGCTCTAGCTACAACTAGAATATTTGTTCATATATAGAAGGGTTGGTTTCAATTTATATATAGTGATGAATTAATTTGAATTTGTTATGATTAACAAAAAACAGAGGAAATGGTTTAATTTGATGGATGTTTCATGTGATTGGATGGAATAGGCTTTTCAAAGAGTGGATTAAAATAAATGTTAATTTAACTATAAAACTTATTGGTGGGAAGTTTGTAGTTTGATCATCACAAAAGCAAACAAATTGAGAACCAAAAAACAGGGTCAAAATAAAAAATTGTGTTCTAAAGACCTTCCCAATTGGTTGAATAACATATGACATTCCGAATGTACAAGAATACTAGCTAACACAACTTGTTCATTTGATAATAGAAAAAAGTACTATTGGGTTTGGTTAGCCCTTGTACGGATAATAAATTGTTTAGCAAATTAGACACATTTATATTCAATTCTACATTATTGAATGTTTTTTTTTATCAGAAACTTGAATGGTTTTAAATATGAAGAATTGATCAATTTGTGTTTTTGGTTTTGTTGCATTGCAAATAAATGAGAAAAAGTACTCTTTTAATCAAACGATCGAAAGTGGGGTGAGCTGAATCCCAACCAAAGGTAGGGTCTCTTTTAATCATTGCTAATGTAAACCCATTATTGTTTTGGTTCCCCACGTTTAAACGAGGGAATGGGCAAACTCATCAGAAAAGGCCTTAATAGCTAATTAAATTTTGCAAAATGTTTCCATGTCCTTTTTCCCCATTGCCTTCGTCAACTCTCTAGTCTCCACGAAGAAGGGCTCTTTCTCACATTTTGCACTGTACTATATTTTCAGTTCTTTCTTTTCTTTTTGTTTTTAGAAGAAAAAAAAAGCTCATTGTTGTGTTGCTATTGGTCACCTACCAAAATTGGAAAAGTTACTATAGATTCTCTAAGAATAATCATAAAGTTTCAGCTATTGTCAATTTAACTGTCGTCATTCTAGTTGGATGCTTTTTCAAAATTAGAAATCGTAATGGTAATGTAACTTTATGTGGTGGTGGTAATTACTTAATTAATTAGCAATAGTCAATAATATATCTATGCAGTTATTTGAGGATCACTTAGCTTGAATCCATTTGTTTCCCTGAAATCGCAGCTTCTATAGCCCTTACTGAAAATTTTAACAAATATATTTCTTTCGTTTCTTATTATAAGTCCAATATACAGTCTGTTCATTTTATTTGTCATCACCGTATATCAAGAAATTAAAACAATTTTTAATTCTAATTTTAACCATATTTAAATGCCCTTGAATTCCAAAACAGAACTATATGGGGTTGTTGATGCATTATCCATAACCAATAGAGTAAATATATCTTCCTTCAATAAACAATCTAAAAAGTTGAAAGGGTAATTTTGGTAATATCCTTATACATTACTCCATATGTTCCTTTTTAATTGTCCATTTCCTTTGTTCCTTTTTAATTGTCCCACATATTTCTTTTCTAGAATTACCCTCCTTGAAAGATGAGTTTAATTAAAAGGTCAAACATGCATTTAATTGGAGAGAAGCAATGACTTAAGGACATTATAGGAAGATTGAGTGAAATTGTTATAGAATTTAAGAAACTAACTGAAATTAACTACTTTTCTTAAAGAAATAAATGGGTTAAAAGGGACAATTAAAAAGGAACAAAGGGAGTATATTGAATTTTGAAACTAACTAATTTTAACTGTTTGTCTTGGTTAAAGATTCAAGTTATTATGGACTTATAAATAGGAAGATAGAGTAGTTTTTTTGGTTTAATCAGGTTCTCTATGTCTGAAACTATCCCTTTCGGACTAGGAGCGTGAAAGGTTAACCAATAGTATTTTCTTTTAATAAACTCGATGCATACTTAATAGAAAGTCGTTTTAAAGTATATATTATATACATCTTTGAACCATGATTGTAGGTGATATCCTGGGAATTTTTGTTTGGACCAAGTCATTCCTAAAATATATATGTCTACCAACCAAAAGGAATGGAGTAAAGCTTTGGCATATTATGATCAAACAATGTTTGATACATGCCAAAACAATTTTATATGATGAGATGCAAGATATAGAATTTTCAACACTGTTCAGTTTGTCAAAGGGAGATTTGATTACATTAATTTTCTAGTCTTTTTCTACTCCTAATTTCCCTTGGAAACTTGTATAAATTCAGGTGCCAAGAGAATGATTTTAATTAAATTAAATTAAACTAAATTATTATTGAACTAATCATAGCAAAGGTAGATCATGAATCAAGTATGTTGACCAGAATAAATCTAATCGAGTGATCAATTAGTAATTCAAAGCAAATGCTACGAAAATTCATCTTTCTTTAAAGCGAATTCCAACTGCACAAATACTTTCTGAAGTATAAGTTGAGTACTGCAGGTGCAATGTAATAAACTGAACTTGCATTTTCAGCAGCAAATGCCAAAGCCAAAAACCTTAAACCCTGAATCCAATCTGGTGAGGAATTAAATGTGAAAGGACTCAAGGAGGTTGAGCTGTTACTGTTTATATATCAAGTACATGCGCAGAACCACGCGGCAGACAAGAATTTAGCAGATGAAACCATCACTGTCTGGAAGCCATGATTACAAAGGGAGCTTTAATGGCTAAAAATATGAAGCACGTGGGACTTTTGTATTTGTTTTCTTGCTCAAAAAAGAGAACAAAACACCTTGATACATCTTTGATCACACAAATTTCAACACGTCAACTCACTAACAGTTTACTAGAATCTTTCATATCTTACCAGAATTTCAGTTCAAGAC
>AWWV01006279.1:0-99559 GCA_001974805.1 Corchorus capsularis
GTCAATGACTGATTTGAGCCAATTTTACAACATTAAGGACTTAATTATTAAAAGATCAAACCATTATTTAAGCATTTTCGAAAATATTAGGCAACAATCTAAACATTTAGCCAACTATATATAGTAGGACATTAAAAAGAGAAAATTTTAATTTATGATATTTGTTAAAGTGGTAATATCTCATATCTGTCCACTATAACTACTCTGTGAGATTGTGATCAATATAATATTCAAGTTGAAACTCTCCGCCTATTGCCAATTAATTTTAGGTAATTAGATATTTGATACGATAGCAGATCAGCTCCAGATCCTTGATTGTCCACGTGTGTCTATGTAAGCCCGTTCTATTCCGGTAATTTTTATTGTGACATGAAAACATGTGTATAGTACTCTTTCAGAAGAGATTGAGGTGAAATGGTGAATGAATATAATTAAATTTGTAATAATTAAACTTATAAATAATTAATTACAAAGACATGACGTAAGAGAAAACATCACTTAAAAATATTTTTACCTAATTGACACTGTATATCAATATCAATAATGCTAATTTGGACTAGAAATCATGATCACAACACCCGTTGAGATGATGCAAAAATAAGTTATTATAATTGATGTTTTCTAATTATAATTACGACCATTTATCTCATGCCTCCTTCCTAATATCACACTAATTGCTATAAACTATATATATATATATATATATATATTGTTGCTGCCACTGCTTGCATTATGGCGTTATATATCGTTGATATCTCATTCTACTTTCTAAATCTACTAAATTTTGCTTTCTCAAAGTTAGAAGTATTATTATACCTACGTGTTAATTGTTAAAACAAAATAAAAGCTTATTTTTACCCTTTAATCTAATAATCATTTACCTGCATGGCATTAATTAAGGGCCATATAATACTCCCTCTGTCCCATAATATAAGTTCATTTTAACCGTATCACAAAGTTTAAGAAAAGTAGTTACAACTCTAACTTTTATAAACTTTTATCTTCTCTTTCCAATTTTATCCCTCTTCTCTCTCCTCCCACTTACTCCCTCATAGTCAATAGATAAATTAAATTCAAACTAAATTTCTACTATCACTAACACGGGTAATTTAGATAACTTAGGTAAAAGTTGCATTGGGATTTAAAAAGGGACTTATATTTTGGGATAAATAAAGTTTCTAGAAGAGAACTTATAATAGGGGACAGAGGGAGTATAAAATAATTATCATGGAATTGATCTTGCATAATAATGCAATTAATTACAAGAACAAGAAATCATGCAATTTGGTTGAATAATTCTATGCCCCCACTAGTTTAATACTACCTGACAAAAACGATTGGTGTATACTATATTAAGGGTTGAAAACATTTTGCATCACCCATGCATGTACATTTTTAAAAAGTGTAATTAATTATTACCCTCTAAATTAAGGGCACTCTGAGATACATATATACATATATATATATATATATACACCTTCCCAAAATATTAAATTGAAGTTATTTACAGTAAATAATGATGAGATCAGTAATAAAATTAGGATGGGGAGATATGATTACATTTTCTATGGCATTATCCAACGGTAATAATAATATGAAAAAATTGAGAATTTACTAGATAGATCATCCCTACAACGTTAATGTATATATCCAACATTAAAATTTTATTAACTCAAAAATTATGCTACGTACGTACAATTATAATTAAGCATCATAATTCAATCACGTCTTAAATTTCAAGAATTATTCTATAAATCTTAATGGTGATTCTGACTTAACTTTATTTCACTTGTAAAAATTGTGGTTGATGTGGTAAGAATGTTTACGTGATTAGTAATTTTTCATCAAAGGTCATATATTAATGAATTTGTTTGGTGTAATTAATTTTTGTAATTCGGATAAAAAAAAAAGAACTACGACTAGAATGATAAGGCACAAGCAAGACACGTGTTAGAAGTTTATAGCCCACCCTTTTGATTATCTCCATTAATTAAGCAATGCTAACAACGATTAACGACTATAGAGAACAAATTAATGAATGAAAAGTTGACTGTTGACTTTGAAGGGGTCAACACTATTCATGCACAAAAACACATGCACATAGTGGAATCATTCACTGTTTTGTTGCTCAAGGCGTGATGGATAATAATTACTGCAAATTTTTAAATGTCATTTTCAAAGGTTGGGGGCTCTTTTTAGGAGTGTTTGATTGCTATGTTAGGAATAATGAAATGACCAAAAACAACACACGATTTTAAAAAAAAATGGAGATGTGTATAAATAATTTATGTAAATAGCAACAGAAACCATAATTACATTTTGGTTTATATGTCCCCTTCAGAATAATAATACCAATTATGGCAATAATTATAAGATTAAGAAATGAGAACAAATAAAGGGGGTATATGAGAGTGGAATTTGGAATCATTGCCAACAATTTCAATTTTCATATATACATGAATTTCACAATGATGTGGCTCATTCTCCAGCAAAAGTGTACCCTTTTCCATACTCACCCATGGCTATACATAATTAAAGATCAGATGAGAAAAATTAACCCCAAAAATATATGCTTGAAAGAGTTATGAAGAAGATTGTAAATTGGGTTTCTTTCTTTTCTTTTTGGATGGACTTCAATTAAGATATAGTATAAGTTTTGTATTTTAATGTGTTTTTGGTTAGTACTTTAAAAAGATCAAACAAAAGTGCACCAATGTGTTTTGTTTAAACTCAATCGATCCATGCATGCAATAGTTGAAGTAATTTCCATATGAAATGGACATGGCAAACAAAAGTTGAAGTTGAATCTGTTTTCCTGTCTGTAATCATATATAGATTGAAATTAACATATAACAAAGATCCATCTGCTCCCTTAAATATCCCTTTCGATTACAAACTTGAAAATATTTCAAAGCAAATTATGATTGGCATTTTACACGCCGCTTATCATCGTCAATTATAGTAACAAACAATATTTTGTCTCGAATTTTTGTGCAATATTTTGCCACCCATTTAATTTCCTAGTGATTCAATTTTTTATTGATTTAACCATTTAATTTAACAAAGTCAACATTCGGCCTCCAACCCAATATAAAAACAAAATGGGGTCGGATTTCAATCAATTTTGCTCTCGATTTGTCTTACAATGAATAAGATTTGCCAAAATATATATATGAAATGAAGGTGCAATATTGAATTTCCATGGCCGCAGCGATGAAGTTGGTGGAGACTGGAGAGTGGGGCTTAGGGATATTGAGAGTCAACTGAGATTTGCAATTGCAGAATGATAATTAACAGGCGGGACCCTGGACCTTTCTGTTGATATTTCCTAGTAGTAGTAGTTAATGTGGTAAACAACATAAAATGAACAAGCTTTTAAGCCATTATCATCAATCTAAACCATCAAATCTCTCTCTCCTTTTCTTATTATAAAGTTTTACATCAAAGATCATTTTCTTATAATTGAAGCAATATTTTGCTTATCAAAAGATCATATGTTATTGTTGGGATTCAAAAAAGAGAGTTTAAAATAAATTTCATCGCAATGATTTGCATTTGGATAGGACAACTGTATTTATACGTAGAGCACAAGGTATATTATTTGTATTTTTGTACCTACTGTTGAAGTTTTATAAATCATAATTAAGTATGACATATTAACTCGCACAATCATGTTTTTTTTCTTCCGACTAAACTTTTAATTTGAAACTTTCATCCTTAAATTATCAAAATCGAGACAATTTCCCCTGACGTCATGCCACGTCAACATTTCTTTGGTCACTTAACAGGAAAATTATCCCGAATTTGATAGTTTGGGGGTGAAAATTTCAAATTAATTAAAAGTTAATAAGGCAAAATGTCACATTTATAAAAGTTCATTATGCCATTTTATATCATTAGATACTTGAAATTTCTGTAGGAAGCTGGTAAACCATTTCTTTTGCTAAAACGGGAGAAAATTTACACCTCAAAGTATACCTATAATAATTATATATATATATATATATATATATTATCTAGAAGATGAAGACGAAGAAGAGGCCCAGGAGATTGGCCATCAATTATGCGAAATAGATAATAACCTATACTATATCTTTGTGTGAGTAGAAAAGCCAGGTTGCCATGTCTGTTGCTTTTGCTCAAATTAAAGGGCCCTTTGAGGCTTGAGGGGCACTCTCGTGATTGGCTTTTGCCTAAGTCTAAATTTGTTTGTGTGAACTGTTACAAAAGGAATGGCACTGCACAAAATTTCCCTTTTTTTTTTCCTTTTTTCTTTCTCATCATGTTGAATAAATTAAGTTGGGAGAATGTTGTCCCAAAAAAGCAGCAGTTACAGTTGAGAAGAAGCAATCTTTCTAGGGATTGTTTGGGTCTAATTTGGTGGGGCTTCCCCTTAAGATAAGGCCAGCTTAAGGATTCATATTCCTGCACTTTATGTATTCACATTTGAATTGGAATTCAATTGCACAGTAAAAAGAAATGGGATGAAATGCAAGAAAATGTCATCAAGTAACTAATTAATTAGCCTACTCAAAATATTTCTTTCTTGTTATTCCTACTTTCCTAGAGAAATCATTTTAACCCTGCACCTCTATTTTGCTTTCCTTTCTTTTTGTTTTTTTTCCCTTTGTTCCAAACAAATTAAAGTTTAAATATAATATTGTCAGCTGTTACTCTCACAAAAAGATGAAATTAAAATAAGAAAAGAGATACATAATTTCATGTTGTTAGGTATGTTGGAAGAGCTAATTGGGTAGTTTTGCTAATAATTTTGTAGCTAAATAATCATACCCATGGTGATGAACTATATATATAATTATTATGTAAATCCAACAATATAATTAACCAGACAACCCATATATTGTGTTTTAAAATTATTGAAAAAAAAATCACTATATATATTGTCGTTACTAAAATTCAGATTATGTGAATTTTTTCAGAATAAGAATTGAAAATCCAAATTAATTGTTTATTCAAACAAATTAGAAAAGCCACGTTCCCGAACCTAAAGAAAGGCCGGGGAAAATGGGCCATCGAGTAATTAAATAACATAAGAAACCAGCCCAAAAGTGTATTGACCCAAGTAGTGGAGTCATTTTGACCCATTCAACTCCCCATTCATGTATCTAAATCTTCCGAATCCTATCTTGGTTAGACCAAAATCTTGTCGAATCAAGCAGATCCAATTATATTCTCTTCTTCTTTCAATTCAAACTATTACTATATATTATTCAAACATTGTAATTTCATTTTTCATACAATAATAATGCAATCGTCTTTATTCTCTCACCAATAGGAATCTTTTATTGTTTGGCGCTCCAAGGTTTTTCAGCTGATTATGGGCAAATTACTCTTATCGTTATTATTATTGTGTTTTTTTATCAATAAATCACTTATTTCTAGCTATCATAAATGTCGATGTGATGCTGAATTGCCTAATCAAGAAGTTTTGAACTAATTTTGTGATCTACCAACATGGATCAAATGGTGATTAGCGGCTTATTCTAACTTAAGTAGGTCTCAGATTCGAGACATCGCGTACGCACTTGTCCCTGTTGGTCAAAAACCAAGTACACGACGCGGGTCAGATCCGGATTAACTAAAGCAAAACTTTGGATATCGGATTTTGTGATCTCTACTGTGTTTTACCTTAGCCCTTTGCCTACAATTGTAAAACTCCAAAAACAAAGAAAAACCTTCTGCAAGCCTTGCTCCATTGACATTACAATATCTAGTTTGGCTGATGTAAAAATATAAAGCTAATTAACAACAACAATATAATTATTAATTAACATATATTCTGATATGTATAAGCTTAATTGGACACTTTTCATTAAAGAAAATTTGGAAAACATGAACCTGAAAATTTTGTCAACTTGTTGAAGTTTTAATGTGTATGCTCATCGAATTAGATTAATATTCTATTAATATAAGAGCCAAAGCAGATCTTAAGGTCCATGCATGGTGGAAGGGCAACAAATTGGCAAGTCGGGAGATACCTCTGTGTCCATTTGTCTAAACAAAGTGATGATCTGGCGAATCTCAAACATAATTATCTAAGTAATTTGTCGTCATATAATTAGCTTTGCAATTTTAATTTTAATATTATAAACTAATTAGCAGACAAAATTAGTCTATCATTAATGTTTTATGCAATAAATTAATCTAAATCAACGTCTGCCATATAAGGTCAAGATCTTAGTAAATATATGAATAAAAGAATTGGCTGCATTTTTGTCACCATTTGAACAGATTACATGTTGGTAAAGAAAATTAAGAAAAGACCATATATTCCAAATCTTATGGCAGCTAACTTTTAGCTTTAGGTTCAAATAAGGCAATCGAATTCAATGGCTAAAAAAGATTTGGCACTCGTGTAACTTTTGTTCTCTTCTTCTTCTTCTCCAAATTGGCCGTATTTTATATATGTAATTGAGATCAATATCTCTCCTCTACCTAATCGAAAATATTCCATGGTGGCAAAATCAACGCAAGTCTTATCAAGTTTACTGAAAAGGTTAATATTAGAAATGGGGGTACAAAGTGACTACTTTCTCTTACTTATCAATACATAATCCTCCATTTCTTATCACCTTTTTTATATGCAAATATCATCTATTTGCATATTTGGGTATTAATTGTTTCCTAACATTTGTTATTTCAATATTCACAAAGCTTGAAAAGGCATCAAGCTCCTTTCATTTCGTATTGCATTTGAGTCATTTTGGATCATATTTGATAAATAAACACTAAGGGTCCATTTAGCCCGGCTTATTTAACAGCTTATCTACTGAAAAAAGCTTAAGTTTGGCCAAACAGAAAATCCAGAAGTGTTTTTCAGATGTTTTTGAACTATAAGGCAGAAGCTCTAAATTGAAACTCTTTTCAGAAGCACTTTTTCAGAAGAGTTTTAAGTTAGGCTAAACGGGCACTAAATATAAGTTATAAGTATATATATCCTAGGTTTTTTTTCCTTCTTTTTTTTTTTGTTAAAAAGTATATAAAAATCAAACTTAATTTTATATATTGATATCATCAAAGCAAAGAATGTAGCTTCGTTCAAGTTTCCTATTGTCAATCTAGATTGATAGAGGCAAATAGATTATCCCCTTTTCCCTAGAGATCGTTTATTTTTGGGGCATTAGCCTTTATTTAATGCTACCTTGAGTCAGTTACTTGCCCTAAAAACGACATTACAATTGGCAAAACAGAAGCCTTCCTTTACGCCTCTCCTAATGTTGTTCTGTCTTTTGGTCTAACCAATTTCCGTTCATTTATCATAAAAAAAACACAATACAAGCACAATGTCTCTCCTCTGTCACTGATCAAATTAGACAAAGAAGTGGTTCTTAATTCCTTGTTTCCCTTTGGGGTTTTTGGAATTGAAACAAATCATTTTGGTAATAAGAGCCTTCGTAGACCAAAAGTGAGGAAAAAATTTTGCTTGAATTAAATGAACACGTGTGTGGTTGTATTCAGAGCTTGACGTCAAAGGGTTTCTTCAAGTTTTTACGTGTGGTCCATTATTCTAATTTAATTCCATATGTTCAACATGATAAATATTTTGGAATCAAAATAAGAAATTATATTTTTTATGCAAACAATAAGAAATAATTATATATATACGTTTTGAGTTTTGTATGGAGAAAATAATCCTTAGGAAAGTTTTAGTTTTTTTTTTTTTCGATATATTTACAAGTTAACCTTGTTCGAGGTGGGTCGGTCCACTATGGGGGTAAAGCTCTTCTAACAATAGTTTTCTCCGTTCATAAGACTCGAACCCAAGATCTTACTTAAGGGGAACAAGTGTCAAATCACTTGAGTTGATCAACTCAAATATGATTATTTACACAAAAATATATATGCTGCTATTTTTTTAACTATATTCTACTTTTGTTGAAAGCCTTTTTGAATGTTCAAGAGATTAATTAGTGCGTGAGTACGTGTACCCAAAAAAAGATTAACTAGTGGGTGTTACTTAATTTATCCCCTAATCTGAAATTTGTTTAACGTTTACACTTTTCTAGAATTTAGATTAATAAATGAAAAATTCGTCGATTAGATGGTTATTTATGAATTTATAGAATAGTAAATCTCAAATTCAATGTTTGTTGATTATTCTAAGGAACCAAAAGTCCGTACTAAACAAGTACTACTACCAATTTAACAGTCAATGGAGTAACGTAACTGCAAAATTGTCCATTACCCAGAAAAAGTCTACTTATTTAAGGATCTATATATAGTTATTGATAATTTATTAGATTTTAATGTCTTAATGGAAAATTAAGTATGCGGAGGTTATATATGAGTATAAATTAAACAGGCCAATTAGTTTTCAGAAAAATAAATTAAACATAATTCAAATTCTGGCTCTCCGGGACACCTTAGAGCCGCAATTTCGGCCGTTTGCTCGATCATTGGCTTCCTTTTTTTTTATTTGATAGCAACAGCCACCAACAACACCTTGATATTTTTTTTTCCATACAAAAAGGGGAAACCCCGTTTGTTTGGAATTTGAATTTCTCCTTTCAAAATGAAATCAAGAAAATGCAATGTCATTAGGTTGAAAATTATCAGATCAAATAAGGATTTTATGATTGACTTGAAGAAAATAAAATTCAATATTTGCCGACTATTTAGAATTTTAGACATAATATATATGGAATTGCTCCAATTTATGGTCTATTCTACTCTTATCTTTTAGGAAATACAATAATTGGAAGTTTAATTACAAATTAGAGTATCTTTTTATTAAACAATCCAATTAGAAATCACAAATACAAAGTACGTAATAAACTCACATACAATTTACATGAGGTCGGACTTGAACTCAAAACTGCATGGTCCATATACGGTATAGTTACCATCTAAGCTAACAAACTAGGTGTTACTCCTTTTGTCATGACCTAAAAAAAGAATAAATAAAAAATAAAAGACCGACCTTGACATAAATTAAGCTTAATTGTCTAATTTTTTCAATTGTTTAAATTCTTAATAATGAAAAAATAACCTTAATGATAATCATTAAAAAGCTATACTAATGCTTCTTAGATCTGATAATGAAGATTGCATATGCCTCAATTTGAGACCCATGTTATCTTCACATAATTGATCAGCCCTTTCAAAAAAAGAAAAAGAAAAATCTTAACATAATTGAGATTAGAATCCCAATATTTATATGTACTAAGGACTACTAGGTAACATCTTTAAAACAAGAACATCTTTAATTTACCTTGCTTTTTTGTTCCACGCTCCAGTGTCATTACCGCGTGCCTGGTGCCGACCATACCATATCTTTTTTATACATCTCTCCTTTTCTGTTTTTTCTCTTACATTTTTAGTGTACTACTAAACCTGACGACTCAAAATAATAGTCTCCTATATAAACCATCTCTCTCAACTCTCAACCTCCAAGTTGCCGAAACTTATTCTTTCAACTCTCAAGCATCAATCCACTGCCAAAACCACCAAAGTCTCCACTTCTCTTCTTCTTATAACTAAAAAAAAACCTCAAAGAAACAGAACAAGAAACAGAGACATTGCTATGACCCAGGTCTGAAAATAGACATCATTAGCAAATCTGACAGAAACCCATTTATCAAAATCGGATTTTAAGTTTACCCATTTTATATTTTTTTGTTTTTCTTGACGACGGAGAAATAATGAAGAAAATTAGAGGGTTCAGGCTGGGACGCAAGCTAGTGAAGGTTTTCAAATGGATAATACGACCCAGAAGAAAAAACTTCAGGAATGGCTTCTTGAGTGGTCCGACCCGAAGCTATAATCCGTTATCCAGAATCCGCTCTTTTGCAAGTTTTCTTCGACGTGGAACCAAGAGGCTGTGTAATTCGAAGTCGGATCCGGGTTTTATCCAATTGGGTGAGGAAGGAGTGAAGCGGGTTGGGGTACCGAAGGGGCATCTTGCCGTGTACGTGGGCGACGCAGAAGGTGCCACGAGGAGGGTGGTAGTGCCTGTGATTTATTTTAATCACCCTCTATTTGGGGAGCTGTTGAAGGAATCGGAGCGGGTTTACGGGTTCAATCATTCCGGCGGAATCACGTTGCCATGTGGGATTTCGGAGTTTGAGAAGGTGAAGATGAGAATCGCCGATTGGGATCATTGCCGACGGAAACACCATCGTCGTTATTTGTAATGATATTTTTTTCTCCATTATTTTTATGGTGGATAAAAATTTTAATTAGCTAATTTTTGTGAATATTAGGATGTCTATGATTTTTTCCCTTTGTGAGGCTCTATTTTCCATCTCCGTCTTTTTTTTTGTATTTTTCTCTTCTTTTCATTTTAACCACTTATACAAAACCCCAAACTGGAAATTTTTGGGGCATAATTTTTGAGAATCACTTCATTAGGCTCCTTGTTTTCTTACTTGTAAATTTCTTTTTATTTTTGCAATGTGATAACTATATATATTAAGCTAATTGAGCTCATATATATTTGAATACATTAATTGTCACTAAAAGTCCAAGCTTATGTTAGTATTAGGTATTTATATGCAAATTGCAAAACAGCTGTATACAATTTTTAAGTAAACTATAAATGTAAATTGTAGATTTGTTTCTAATACCAAATGTTTTGAGCCTTATCTTTTACTTTTCTACTTTTAATTAAATTAAATTAAATAATGTATTTTTAAATTTTAACAATATCCCATTCATAGAGATCTCCTTACTATATGTGCTTTGAAAAGTATACTAATTTGTTGTCTATAGACTACAATCATAAGGACATTTTAAAAAATTATTAAGATTACTATTATAGTGTTAAGGTGAGTAAGTTTGATGTGTATCGAAAAAATATTCAATTGTAATTAAAAATCAAATTCTAATTAAAAACCTAACAATAAAAATAAATTAATCCAGTGACAAAATTTTAATTTGGTAACCAAAGACAGACCATGTGCAAGATTGACTTACAAAGGAGAGGAATAATTGTTAGATTAGTATGTAAAACACGAGCATCACCATGATGGCCCCGATGGGAGTTGGTTAAGCTACAAAAATGAAATAATTAAGATTTGCAAATATCCAATTCCCAAATACAAGAACCAACGTGTCACAAGTCACATCGACGACAGATGAAGATTGTTTTATTTTAATAATAATTTTATTATTATTATAATGTAAGCTCAAAAATAAGGAAATGATAAATCTCTTGAACTTGATTTTGGTAGCCAAAGAAGGCTGGTATTGGGGAAAGCAGACGAAAGCTTGCAAATGCTGCAAATATAGTGAGAATTGATCCAAAGCCGCCGGAGTATTTAGATTTTGTATTTGGGCTATATTAGTAAACTCAAAGTTAACGGCGGCAGCGTAGCATTCAAGGCATATAGGATCGATGCAGGATTTGGAATATATTTTGATAAAAATTCTGATTAAGTTTGATTTTTTTTTTTTGTTATTCATCAATATGATATTGAAATGGACTATACAATAGGAGGTAACCCTCTCATTTCCCATAATCTCATCCCGCTCATCCAGAATTCGAATCCAAAACCTCTCATAAGAAGTCTCAACCTTTAACCATTGGCGTGTCCCCTTGGAAACCCTTGATTAAGATTGATGATAAATGGAAAATCAAGATTTTCAATTTTTTGTTAAATGTTTATTAAATAAGAACCAAAGGCTCGTGAAAATGTTTAATTTATAATCTATCGTTAAAAAAACTAAAATCAAACCTCAACATTTTAAAACGACTCAATTAGAGACCTCCATTCAACAAAATGTCCTAATACGAGCTCTTAATTGAGTCTATGAGCTCTTAATTAAGTCTATAAAATTGATAACGACCCTTTAATTTGGTGGGAGAGGAACCCGGACCCTGACTACTTCAGCAAGGCCCACCGAGCAACCCATATACATGTCAGACACCAACCTGAACCCAAAAACCTAGACTAATGGTTTCTTGGGTCTTTCGTGATCTTTATGATATGGGATGTTTCCATCACATGTGAATCCCTAACAATCTCCCCCGATTCACTTGTGAGTCCTCATCTCTCTCCCGTGCGGCCCAACCCGTCAAGTTTTAAGTCAATTACCAGGTCAAGTCTTAAGCCAATTACCGGCTATCCAAGACTTAACTTCTGGAGTGATACAAGCTATGAACACTCCACAATCTGACTGCTTCAGCAAGACCCACCGAGCAGCCCATATACATGTCGGACACCAACCTGAACCCAAAAGCCTAGACTAATGGTTTCTTGAGTCTTTCATGTATATAAACTGTTCTAACAACCCATCTCTTTATGATGTGAGATGTTTCCATCACATGTGAATCCCTAACATAATTAAGCCGATTTTGTAATATTAGACCCTTATTTGAACTTTTTTAATGATAGACCCTATTGGGTCCTTTAATAAGAATTTAGCCTTTTTTTCCCCAAAAAAATATATTTAAAAAAATGATGAAAAAGAAAAAATGAACCTTAAAAATCTTGGAAACAGCCGGATACAACCGGCTGAATTACTTGAGCATTTCTCCAGGTTTTCTGTATTGACCATGAACATTTCTCAGATCGTTTTAAGAATGGTCAATGGTATAAAATAATTAATTGCTCCATAAGAGTACTTCATAATCAGACATGTATATCTAGGCTTAACGTGTATATATACGTATCAGCTCTATCCAGGCATTAGGAATTGGGTCACGAAATGGAAGAAAGAAGAAATCTCTATCACTCTATGAAAGAGGACTTTTTTTTTTAATGTTTCGTCAAAATTTTGACGTCCTCCAAGTTAAATTCGTGAATAGATATAATTATCCCAACTAAGAGACGACCAAACAAAAATTGAATGAGCTTAATTATCTATATATATAGAGAGAAGAAAGTTTTAACATGTAAAATGGGAAAATTATTTGGACCGTGATTTGCTGCAGGCAAAGTCTAAAGAAAACGACCCATAATTTGATTAATGGATTATGTGTACCAAAATCATTGTTGTCTACTCCCTTAAGCTAATAAAAGACATTAATCAACTCAGTCCATATCAAGCTTATTTTCATTGATTGCAAAAATACAAACATTGTGGGAACCAGGTTGTCAATCAAATTAAAGTTAAAACCCAATAAGCCATAGATTTGCACCATAATCAAAAGTTATACAATTTAGCTAAGAGCAATATTGCTATTTTCCATGTCTAAATCTACCGTCTGATGTGTCATTGAAAAAAGTCAGTATAATTTATAAAACTGTATTCATTAATATTCTAAAATCTTTGATTTACTATGTAAATTTTCCTTATTTGTACGTAAATAGGGTTAAATCTAAAATTAAATTTTTACCTTAATTATTAGGCTAAAATCTCAATTAGGGTCCTAAACTTTGCCAAAAAGGTCAAATAAGTGCCCAAACTATGAAAATGTCAAATTAGTGCCTGAACTTTTTGATTTGGGTCAATTCAGTCCAAAATGTTTTGGATTATTTACATTTAACAGACTTATAATCTAACATTTTGGACTGAATTGCTCCAAATCGAAAAGTTCAGGCACTAATTTGACCTTTTCATAGTTTGGGCACTTATTTGACCCTTTTGGCAAAGTTTAGGGTCATAATTGAGATTTTAGCCTAAGTGGTATAACATGCAAAATACAAAAAAGACGAACAATTATTTTCCTTTATTACATTTGCAAGGTTTTATAAATGGGAAGTTTTTAAATAAGCTCAGAGCACCAGTCCTCCAAGAACATTAATAACAATCTAGCGTTAATTAACCATAAAATACAAAAGTTCTCTCTTTTTTCCTTAATCAGAAGGGAAATTCCACACAGTCTGAAAAATTGATCCGAATTTTATCTTTCATGACTGTGTCATGGCTAGTCATCCCATATTATATAACAAAACTCCACTCAAGTATACGTAGTGGTGGGATCAGTCGTTGGACCAACCGTGTAAGAATATGTCATGGGGGACCAAATTTCGGAATAATTTTTCGGACTATGTAGCAAAACACTAATCCGAAATGGTCCTATAGAGTAGTGAGTACCCCCAAAAGCAATAATTAATGGCTTGATAAATGATAAGGGGTCAACGATGAAAGGAACTAAGGCTCAAAAAGACTCAAGAGTAGGCAAAGGCGCGCCTTACCCAAATGGGTGCTTGTTATAATTACTCTTCTCCTATATAGGACCGAAATTTGGCAGAATCAAGTGAAATGTAGTGTAACAACCATAGGTCCCCTGCGATTAATGTTGAATCTTTTTTGGTCCCTCTCTCCTTAATATGTAGGGATTGCAGAACATGGGAACAAAAATATAGTATATTGTATATATGAGAAAGCAGGCGAGAGTCAGTCTGGTTTGCTAGTTGTCCAAAGCTTAAAAAGAATAGAATCAGATCAGTTGACAACTTGACATGTATATATATAGGTCACAACTCACATGAGATTGAAGGGGACCATTCTAAATAAATCCCACTATGTAAGTAAGGTGAAAGAAGAAATCACGTGGCTATAGCCTCTACACATATATATAATTCAAGCCTCTCTTCTCCCCTTTCATCCTACTTGCTCTTTGCCACTCACTTCGATCGTTACTGTTCTGTGTTCATCAATGAGGACCTCCCAAGTATATACTATTATATTACTCCAATTTGGCCTAAGACGCAAAAACCTTTCCCCAATTCGGCACTTTCAGGCCTTGTTTTGGGATATCCTCACAACCATATTCAAAGTTCAAAGTATATCTCAAAAATCCAAATTCCCCCACTTTAACGTCCAATTAGTATTACACCATAAAGGAAACGGAAATGTCCTCTGTTTATTTTAATCTGCTTGGCTAACCTTGGCAGAGGCATTCGCCATAGATTAACCTTTTGGGTCCCAAGATTTCCTTTTGGTTTTGGACTGGATATATTTAGGAAGTAAAAGTTTATGTTCTCGGTTAAGCCATAACTGGCCCATTTCAAACATTCCCAAGATCCAAACTTCGGCTATCATGTATAGCTTACCAACCAAATGCCTAAGCCCCATGGCTCATACTGCCCAAACCCAAACCCAAGTTTTAACAAACCCGCTTGGTTTTTTTTTTTTTTTTTAATATCAAGAGCCGGATTGAAGGTAAAGCTCTCCCAACGACTCACTTTGGAGGTAAAGTTGGAGGTAAAGTTCTCCCAACAATGGTCAAGAGCAGCAACTCAATCTCAAAGTAAAGCTCTCCCAACGACTCACTTTGGAGGTAAAGTTGGAGGTAAAGTTCTCCCAACAATGGTCAAGAGCAGCAACTCAATCTCAAAATCCATAAACTATGTTAACAAAAAACCTTGCTACTACTTCAAATTACTATTGTTTATTTGTCTATGTACATTAATATATAATTCCGTAGAGTGTAGAACACTAGAACACACCAAGTGATCGGGCTGAACTTCATCCTTTAACAACTGCTAAGCGCTAAGTAGGCTACATCAAATCTTACATATATATGCGGGAGTGAAACTGCACGCTAGCAGAACAAAACATGTAACACTAACTTTGTAAATATTCAGGTTTAATGCTAGCAAATGCTTTGAAAATTGTGCTTATTCTTCACAATCATGCACTAAATCCTAGGTTAGAGGGATGCCATTGCCATTGCCTTGGATCAACACTACTACATGCTGCAACACAAGCTTCCTCCATTGAAGATTTGGAAACACCACTATTGCAAATGTTGGCAAATGCACGCATGTGTTTCATGCCATATTGAGTTAATGATCCACAGTATGTTTCAAACACCCGTACCTGCAAGGAAAAGATTTTATTATGAACAATCAAGAAACCAGAGACAATTATAACTTGAGGAGGAAGTTGTGAGGGAATGAGTCTGATCTAATACCATAGATTTCAAGCATTGCCAGTCATCAACAAGAGGCAAACCAGGTTCCCTGATAGAGTTAAGAATGGAAGAACCTTTTGCCGGTCCGTACAATAGTGTTCCAATCAAGTCAATGCTGCCATCTAAATGGCTTCTATGCCTCATAGTCTCAGTAATCTGCTTTAGTATCTCTGTCTTCTTTGATGCATCTTCTGAATTTTTGTACTGTTACAACAAATGAAATGACCAAAATCCATATCAAGTCATCCAAATGTGAAATTGAAAAGGAAACTTGGCTTGGTGTTGGTAATAATTAAGATTTAAGAAGTACAATTAAAGTTTGAAGAATTATTAATTTTGCAGAAGCTCACCATATGCCATAAGAAGAGAATATCTGCATCTCTCTGGTTAACAGCTTCCATGCGGGTGTGAGGACTTAACTCATTTGGAGGAAAGTTTACAGTGGCTGGATCATAACCTTGATACAAATAAAGCTTTTCAGGTTTGATGCTTGTATTCCCGTATTCCATCACATGAGATCCACCCATTGCGTAAGAATTGAAATTCGAAGTCCGTTCCTTAACCTTCATAATAAAAATTCAAGGATTGTTAATTAATATAGACAAAGGCAGAGTTCAACTGACCATAAGTCCAAAAAGATAAGTCTGATTTTTACTTACTGATTCATACTGTTGCTTGACAGTTTCTCTCTTCAGATTGTGAGTTTCGCTGAGAAAATTAGTATAAAAGAGCTAATGAGCATAATTCACTTGAGCCTAACAAGACCTACTTACTTAGATTGCTAATAAAATGCTTGCTTCAAATAATATAAGGCTTTATTCAAGCAGAGTTATGAGCTTCAAAAAGTTCAAAAAAAGGAAAATAACAATATACCTGTCCTCCATCCAAGCCACACTATACAAATCTCCTAAACAAGTGATATACTCGGGAGGCGGAGGCGGTTCCATCCCAGGGCAATAAGTTCCCCAGCTACTCTCTTGCGCATTAGACGCAGTTGTAACATAAATGTTAAGGTCTTTGGGCATTATGCCTTCGAAGATACTACCACTTTCGCAAGCTTCTACATATATAACCTGGTGGTGGTGGTGGCATCACAAAATGCAATGTAAACGACCATAGAATTTATCCAAATGCATAAGATTAGTACTTTTCGAAGTTGAAAAAATCTCTCACCATCTCTTTGTAGGTTCCTGCTGCATGTTTCTTCTTCAAGACATCAATGAAATCCATGGCATACAGATATGGCATATTTGGCATCCCTAGAATCAGATTTCAATCAGTTACTATCATATAGTCTTTCTTTGGTTGAGAGATAATGAAGCCAAAAGAAATTCCCAAACATACCAAGGACTCCAGGGCCGCCGTGATCCGAGTAGTAGATGAATATTCTGTCATCGGGTTTGCTATCAACAACCTTTCCAGTTCCTCCACTTAATTTACTCTTGTCACCAAGAAGTACTGCATACAAATTTGCAGCGGTAACATGTGCACCCGTGTAATCCTATCATTAACGATCCGATAAACAGGATTAGTATTGCTATACTACAGTAAATAAGTGATAATCAAACTTGGGTTCTTCATTGATTTTATTGATTACAAAAAGAGCAATTTTCTAGATATAGTCAAGTATGACATCTCAAATAAGATGGTTGAAAGCGTGAAATTTATCCAAGTAGCTAATTGTGAAATTAATAATCACTTCTCAAGCTTAACTTTGAGATCATAATTATTAGTATACTAGTATGGAGTATAATTTATCTTAAGGTATAACCTCCCTAGAACTTTCAGAGGAGGCAGGGGAGCCAGAAAAAACCAAATATGTAAACAGTATACCCATAATTTCATTTAGAAATTAGAAGGCAATTTTTATTAATTAGTATGATCTTATATAACTTTAATGTTCATATCAAATCCTTTGTTAGGTAATTTGTTTTGCAATTTTCCAAGGAACGGCAGGCTTAAACTTTAATTCTCTCCGTCCTACTTTGGTCTTTGGTTGAGATGTCTTTCATTTGTTTTTATGCAAAAACTCTAATGTTCATTTCCAATTAAATTAGACTTTTATCTGGATACCACTTTCCGAAAAGTGACATGACATTAGCCTGTTCATCCCCATATTATTAATTAATTTTTGCTGCAAGTTTTCAAATTAATGGACCTATTAATCTATTAAATACTATAATAAGGTCCTAGGATTATTATCATTAATATTGAAAAGCAGCAATAAGGACAAAGGTCCACTCATTTTCATCCCCATCAAAGTGGCCCATCACTATCAAAATTAATGTCAAAACAACATTAATATTGAAAACCCAACAAACAGCTCACAACACCACAAATCATGATTAGGCAAAATAGTTTAATTAAACAAATCAACGATCCATAATTACGTTCAAGGCATATGCCACTAGATTTTTTCCTTATTTTATACAACAAACTACATTACCTGCCATGTCCCTTAGATTTTTTCTTCTCTAAACCTCAAATTAATCTCTTGAGTCATATTATTAACTCGAGTTAAGTAATTAATTAAACCTCAAATTATTTCTAGATCATTCCTAATCCAAATAATTAAACCTTAATAAAAATCTTAGTACTTAATGAATCTAATTAGAATTTAGAACTGGTCACATTGTAACCAAAAAAGAAAAAGTATGCGAACATAGCAAGCACCAAGCAACCAAATTAATGTGACCCAATCTTCAATTTTTGTTGAGTAAAGCAATGGTTTTACTTTACATATAATAAAAATACCTTGGGGACGCCGGCATAAACATCATCGCCTTGGGGATGGTTGATGATGACTCCTTGCCTCGGATTTAACTCATGCATGGCTATGTCATCGTACATAAATACGATTATGTTCTCTTCCTTCAATCCCCCTTTCCTTAACACCTGATACGCATGGCATATATCTGCCTGTTGCACCCCAAACAAAGATTATTAATGTCCCACACATTTAATGTGTATTTATTATAGTTTTTTATTAAAAGAAAAAGTAAAGCATCTTAATTATTGTTTTGATATTCTATTCAGATGATATGAAAAAGAATTAATGGAAGCTGTTGATAAAGATGGTTTACCTGATGCCTGTAATTCCCATAGCCGGAAGAACCAGCCACAAGAACAGCCCATCTGGTTCCGAGTTGCTGATCGTCTACATCTACCTCTTGCGGTTCATCTTTTTCTGAAGGAAGTCGGATTCCAGATTCCCAGTGGTTTAACCGGGCGGCTCCTCCTGCTTCAAAAAGCAATAGTAAAGCTAGAAATAAAGATTGGGTTTTGAGGAAAACAGAGTCTTTTCCCATGGATATATATATTTATAGTAGAAAAAAATGAAACCAGGAAACTGGGTTGAGGAATTTCTGTAACAGGGGAATTAGAGAGAGGAGAAGGGAAAAGGGAAACAGAGAATATTGGGAAAGCTGTGCACTAGTGAAAGCAGGGGAGAGGGAGAGGGAGAGTATTAAAGTGAAGGTGGTAAAGCGGTGTGAGATGCCATGCAAAAGAAGAGCTTGACACGTGTGGAAATAGATTCAGAATTGTGGGTCCAAAACCCTCCTGCTTTAAACAAATGCCCTTGATGACATGCTGAACTCTGAAGTTTTATATTGTTCTGACCCAAAAAAAAAAGGTTTTTATATTGCTTTTTTCGTTCGTCCCTTGACTAGTTGATTTTTCTTCTGCAAATTGTTTTTACTTTGCTTCTCCTTCTTGTCAGGGAAAGGAAAGCAATTTTTTGGGACTAGACTACCAAAAAGTAAGGCCATCTATGTGAGGTTTAACTTTCAACTTAAGCTTGACAAATTTTAACTGCAGTATTGATTTTCTTACCTGGAAAGAAGCTTACCATTTACCAAAGGGCTTAAAAGGGGTAAATTTAAGGAGGTTGTTTATAATAGTCCGCCCTTATTAGATTACAAAATTTGTCGGGTTTTCAGATTAGAATATTAATATTATGGATATACTATATGTGAAATCTTTATGCTAAGTCCTGTTGTTGACTTGTTGTCAAGCCGAGAATAAGCAAATAAACAAGGCTTCTATTTTATGAGCGATAAAACTCTTTCAAAACTTCGTTTTCCTTTTTTTTTTTTTAAATAATAAATCCAAAAAAAAGAACTTCGTTGTCGCACATCATAAAGCTGGAGTAGCTCAGTTGGTTAGAGCGTATGGCTGTTAACCATAAGGTCGAAGGTTCGACCCCTTCCTCTAGCGGTTTTCCTTTTTCTACCTATTTTTTCATGTTTATTATATTACTTTTTTTTTTGGAAATATGAGTACTTGTATACTACTAATTATATTATATTAATTTTTCTTGTTTATTATATTAATTTTTTTAGGAAATATTATACTACTAATTATACTCTATAAAAATATCTGTTCTGTTCTTGATATGTTGATATGTTTAGGCGGTTTTGGACTAAATGTTAGTTAGGCTGAGATTTAAATCCATTGAAATTTAAATGGTCTTTGTTTACATTATCAACCTAACGACTAAATCCATCAATAAAATATATAAACAGCGGCTTCTGTCTTCTAAATCCTAATAATAATGTACAAACTGTGTTGTTGATTTCGTCTCGTCTGATAGGAGGATCCATGACTATTGAAATTTGCAAGTAGAGTCAAGTACGATTCCACCAAATTATGATGACATTAGACTTTTACATTGTCAATTATCAACTTACTAATCCACTTTTCGTTTTTCTATATTTCTTATTTCTATTTTATTATTACCATCATCAAGTTTTAACCATTTCCCTTGTCATTGTAGGACGGAAGCATTGGGTAGAAGAAACAAACACCATTGTTCTGTCACAGAAATATCAACAAAACAAATACACCCGTGGAAGCAAAAGCTTTAGCTTGAGTGGCAAACCATGGCTATTTCATTCATTCACTTGGAAGACAAGTTATTCATTCCAACATGTAAACCGCGCGTCCTGGCATCTTTCTCAAACTTTCTTATCATGCCAACTGCCATAAATCAATCAGGAAGGAACTCAAAATAGCTGTTAATAATAACTATAGTTCAATTGTTAAAAGAACATGTTTGGATGAGGACACTCAATCCCTTTATTTTGAATGAACAAATACAACAAAGCTCTTGCTTCTGGTTTCAGTTGTCAATTGAGTGAAAAATTGTCTACTCAAGGGACAGATAGTAAAAGGATAAAACTCCTCAGTATTTTCCTCGCCATGAATACCACTTCAATTTCAACTGGAACCACAGTGGAGGTTTACCCAGAACCCCTCTTGCTAACCTTGAATCAAACACATCAAACTGAACTTGACTGAGGGAATCCAAGAGAACTTGAGCAGGCACGGCTGGTAGAAGTGCTTTGCGAGCTTCCAAGGGTACAGTGTCGGTTAATTCCCGAGCTTTCAGCAAATGGGCATTGGCTACAGATGCCATATCAAAAACTGCATCACATAAGCCCTCACGGGAATCCAAGCGGATCTCTGATCGACCTCCCTCCTTCACCAGCAGACCATGCTTGGCAGCCACTTTGGTTGGTATGTAAGAAAAGTGGCGATTACGGCTAGCATGGTATGGCAATGATTTGAGTAGCAAAAGAAGGCCACTTGCCTTGCCAACATGTGATGCCGCATGGTCAACTGCAGTAGACTTGATACCACCAGCTTGAAGAGTCATGTATAGAATAAGTGATGCGGTATCCTCCGCATACTTCTCTAACTCCTCGATACTCTCTGGTAGGTCAGTAACCTCTCTACTTGCATCATTGATCCGAGCTTCCACTATCCGTTTTAACCAAGCTTTACTAATTTTACTTTCAGAGATGACTGATGAGAGAGCCTGTGCTGTTGGATGCTCAATCAACTTATTAGCATAAATTTTGTCAATGGCTTCTTGCCACCAAAGAAGGCGCATGAGACCAACCTTGGGATCAGAAGCAACATCCATAGCTCTGGCGGTTTCAACATTGAAAGCACGGAGTGCAAATGCAGCTTTTCGCATGTTAGGGGGAAGCTCAAGGAGGCAGAGATAATGATGGTAATCATAGCTCCGCACTTGCTGTACACAGTAGGAGAAAGCTGCCCTTAAGCTACTAGAAACACCGTTCATCAAATCCCTACCAATGTTCCTCCTACAATGCATTACTACATTAGTGACACAAGCAAATTATACCCCAAGACAAATTCTGTAAATCCATGGTCAAAGAGTAATTTCAACGAATAAAGCAAGCTGATGACAAACAAAAGCGAATTCTAACCATCAGAAAAATCTCAAGGAGTAATATTTTCTAAATCAAATTCCCCTTTGATTCATATATGGAATGATTTAAACTAATAACAAACAAAAGCAGCAAAAGATCACGGGGCAAGCTTAACATAAGAATAAATTTAAAACTAGGATACCCACAATTCGACATTGATGAAAGCCATTTACATGCAAAGTTTTACTCTTACTTTCAAAAGAAAACAAGTCCCAATTTAAACCCACTCCATGTAAAAATTGTCAGTGATCAGTAATCAGCAAATCCGAAAATGTTCTATAAAAGGCAGTTATTTAGCGTCTCGTAATCTTTAAGATGACCGAGGGGTCAAAGGAAAAAGGAATGGCATTTCCGATTCCATAGTAAACATACGCATGTGATTTTCAGCTCATGCACAGAACAAAGAAAGCATCAGATACAGATTAACTTGAGAATTGAAATTTCTCAGAGATATTTCATCGAACATGCTGAATGCGATATTAAGAGCGGCACATAAAGATCCAAATAGCCAAATTCCCGAAGATTATAAAGGGGAAGAAAAGGGTAAAATTGAAAGCTTACCAAGTCTGATATAATAATCGTTTGAAATGGAACTAGCAAGCCGGAGCAAAGAGCGCGTCGAGCAAGCAATTGTTCGCGTGGAAGGCACACGAAGAACAGAAGAGGCAAACAATTTGCCTTTGCGGGTTCACTGCTTTTAACGATGAAACGACGACGTTAGCTACCAACCGCTCTTTCCTCTCTTGAACATCTCCCTAGTTTTTAACGCCTTGTTTAATTACTTACTACTATGAACTTGTCGATTTTCACTTTTCTTTCGAGCTTTTGAGCCTCAAGCAACGCGAAGCTAATTTCAACTTCAATGATAACGGTAAACTTGTTTTAAGCTGCATCTCTTTTTCTAATTCACAATGATAATCTATTTTCCAGTGATTGTTACTGCGTTATTATGGGTGAAGACGAAGTACAAGCCCAAATTTCGCATGAATAATTTTTTTTTATTTCTCGCAAGCATCATGATCTACATATTTTATTATTCATCAGCCAAATGTTAAATTGCATGTTATAAATTATCGTCTTTGAGCTTGGAACTTGGAATGCATATTTCAAGTACACAGAGTCCATTGCACATAAATCAAATGGATAAGAAAGGCCTTTGCAATGGAGCATTAAAAGGGGCAAAGAGCGTTCATCAAAAAATGTTCATGGCCGAGCTAACAACCAAACTTAAGAAATTTCCAGCTGAATCTAGTGTTATAAATGTAAAATCCCATTTAAATTCACACTGCCAAATACAAATTTACTGAACTGGTTAAAAAAATAAAAAGGAAAAAGTGTTCAATAGCCCCCCTCAAATCTATCTGATCTGAACAATTCCAGCAGTGACCAGCTTTTGAATCTTGTTCATCACCATAGGATTCTTCATGTGATCTTGTGCTGCCTTTGGATTCTCCTGGAAATCAATCAACACCTGCCCACATCCCAATTGTACTTAAGTAACCCATTCAAACAACAAAGAATCCAACTAATAGTACTTGACAGAGTGCTGCACCAATAACTTTAGTACTACTTACCTGTCTCATGACGGGATCTGAGAGAATGTTTTGAATTTCGGGATCTTGCATTGCCTTTGCCTGCAAAATCACAACAAATTTATATTTAAATTGGCATCCTAATGGCTTATAGCACCAAAAAGATAACAAGAACAAGAGAGAAATGCTCACCTGTCTTTCCTTCAACTCTTCGGGGCTTAAATCACCACGACTGGCTTTGTTAATCTGTTCTACGCATCTGTAAGATGATTGGGACAAACAAATGATTATAAGGTACCGCTAAAAAAGGAACACACAACGACAATATCTGAAGCAGAAAGCTGCATACCTTCTCACACCATCAAGCAATTCCTGATTATTAGGGTCATGTTTCAATCCCTCCTGGTATGTTTCTAAAGCTTTATCATACTCCTTCATGAAAAACTGAACAGCACCCTTTCTTGTGTAACCCTTTGAAAAGGTTGGATCAAGCTCAATGCACTTCTCAGCATCCTTCAATCCCTCTGGCAATGCACCCAATTTTGTGTAGCATGCAGCTCTGTTGCTGTATGCCTGACAAGGCCAAAATGCATTTTAACAGTCAGTATGATGCTAGTTATAGTGTCTTGCTCCCAGCAAACTCACGAAACAGAATAAGAACTCTTACCTTTGGATCTTTTGGATTTCTTCTTAATGACTCTGTATAATGCTTCACAGCCTCTGGATACTTCATCTGCTTGAAACATTCATTTCCTGCATTGCATGTATATTTGGTGCAGTCAGAAGATGAACACGATAGCAAACTACTATTTTTGGTCTCTCGGAAACAAATGAAAGACATGGGCTCAGACCAAAATTAAATGAAAAAGGACAGCAAGAAGCAGAATAATCAAGGAAATAACAGTTACTATACAGAACGGTGTATACCTTTCTCCCGCTCCTCATCAGCTTTCTTGGGATCAAAATACTCTTGTTGCTCTAGGTCCTTCTTTGCCTTTTCCGCTTCATTAAGTTTCTTCAATGTGTCTGGGTTGCGATGCTCTGTAAGAGCTTTCTGGAAGGTCTCAATGGCTGGTTCATAATCTTTTGAGGTTTTTGCCATTTTAACCAAAGCAGTTCCCTTCCTAGTCAAAGCTCTTGCTATCATTTTAAAGTCCGATCTAAGCTCTCTACCTCTTTCAACAGCCTTATCACAATCTTTAATGCATTCCTCATACTGCATTCAAATAAGATAGTTCGCAAGAAAAGGTCACACAACTAGATACATACATATAATCAAGTGTGAACTACAATCCCTAAAGTAAATTCTTTTCTAACCACCAAAAATACTAGACCAGGACGTTGAAAGAAAGGTTAAGGAGTTTATTTTCTTATTGGGTGCAGTAGGAATAAGGGAAGCCAGCAGATAGTAGCATAATGAGTTTACATATATACACACCCAAAATTTTGAACTTCCCTAAAATGGTATTGCTAAGACAGAATATAAGGACACGAGATTGAACATTAAACATCATTCTATTCTAAGAGCAAGCATCATCCTACCATAAAAGAATGCTTCAGAAAATTATAAGGGTGCATCCAAGACAAAAAGTAGTCATAATTACTATACACTATCATTAAATTGGAATCAGGGTCTGACTTTCAATTTGAAAGCCTATTATAAATATATAAAATAAAAGCCAAAAATTCCATCCTTTCATTCTTGTATCACACTAAAACAAGTCAATTTTCTAACATTCAAGCAAATAGAAAATATAATCATACCTTGCCCATTTCTAAATAAACAGCAGCACGATTGGTAAGGTAGGAAATATCTTCATCATCAAGCTCCAATGCTTTCGTGTAATGCTGAATAGCCGTCTCAAAGTCCTTCTTCTTATATGCAGCATTACCAGCCTCCTTCTCCTTCAAAGACATTTCCTTCTTCTCCTTCTTCTCCTTCTCCTCTTCTGAAATTTCCATGGGTTCTGGTTCCGGCTCAGGAACAGGCTCGGGTTTCTTCACCTCCTCCTTAGCCGGCTGTGTAGATTGTTGGGGTGGTGGTGAATCCGCCTCAGGAATATCCATGTCATCCCCTTGCGTCTTGAACTTAACATTCAACAAAACCCCCAAAGCTTGCATCACTCTCTGATCTTGCAAATAGTCATTCAATTTGCTAGGATTTCTCTGAATCTCCTGCATCGCTTTCACGAAATCAGGCTGCTGTAGATAAATCCTGGTCGAGGGATCCGCGGTCAACTTAGCCCACATCTCGGGCCCCTGAAAAGCATCACCAAACGGGCTAGGCGGCGGGCCTGCCCTAGCTCGGGAAGATGAAGCAGTTGCCGCCGCCTGAGCATCAGCCAAGCCGGATTTCAATGGTTCATTGTTAGGATCAATCTCAAGACCCTTTTTATAGGCTGAAATAGCATCCTGGTATTGGTGTAAACCGATGTGAGCCGCACCAAGCCGACTGTAACCTTTGGACCAGTCGGGTTTAAGCTCGACGGTTTTCTTGGCGTCGGATAATGCAGCATCGTATTGGTGAAGAGAAGCGTAAGCGGCGGATCGGTTAGAGTAAAGGACGTGGTTGGTGGGGGCAAGGTTTATAGCTTCGGTGAAGTGTTTGATAGCGGTGTTGAAATCGCCGGAAGAGAAGGCGGCGTTGCCTTTGGCTTTGGCTTCTTCGGCCATAGGAAGAGAGAATTCGTGGGCTTCGAATAAGTTTGGGGAAGATTTGGATTTTGGGGTTTTGGTTATTCAGACTGTGAAGGCAAGCACAATATTCAATAGAAGGGTTATAAAGAAAGGGAAGTAAGAGGAGCAGACGAGAGACTTCTGGTGCTTCTCGAAGCTTCTTCGGCTTTTGAGTAGTCTACTTGGATTTCGAGTTGTTTGGTCATAGGATTTATTATTCGTTTCTCGAATTATGTTACACGGTGTTTGGTCTATTCTATTTCTAGTAGAAAAATTGACTGCTTCGCTGGAGTAGAGACTTCACTTTGGGCTAGGGCAAATTTTTTTATTAGGAATTAGGAATATATATTAATTTTCTTAACCCAATGAGTTTGTCTTGGCTCAATTCTACATCCGTAAAACTGACAATTCATCACAAAAGTTTGCAAATTTTACACTGATTAGTAATTGGCACCTTAAGCTTATATAAATCCATGGGATAGAGCTGAATTCTTTTCCCAATTGCGAAATTCTGACTATGGTACATTCAGAACTTTGAAGACAAGACCAGTGTTTTGGGACTTGAACATCTTTATCTAAAACTGATACATGAATATTAGAATGTTAAAACCAAAAAAAAAAAAAGGAAAAGAAGTAATGTTGCACTTTAAATTATGGAGTGACAAAAATATTGTGTTCCTGGTGGTTGGGACGCCAGGAAAATCGAATCAAGCAGCAACTTCTTGTGCTTTTGAAGCAAGCTCGTTCTGGATGTGTTGAGGGACGACATCAAACTTGGCCAATTGCATGCTGTAGGATGCACGTCCTTTAGTCATTCCTCGGAGAGTGCTGACATACTGGAACATCTCCGCGAGCGGAACAAGGGCATCAACCACCTGCAGTTATTCAACAGCAAATCTTCAATGATAAGATTGCAAGAAATCTTATTCTTCATCTGTAATCCGAAAGAAATATGCCAGAGGAAACTTCCATTCGGTAAAATCCAAGAGAACTCAATGGTTTCAATTAGCATGGAGATGGAGTTCATGTTTCAATATTTTTATCACTAGTACTCGCAAAGTAGTCTAGTGGATATTTCCTAAGAATAGTGATTAGATGCGAAAAGGGAACCAATCCCCACTCCTCTTTCACTGTTTTGTTTCTTTGGCAAAATATATGTTGAAAAATGACAAATTTGAAAGCAACAACTTAAACAAGAGAGAGATCGGTAATTTGACTTACCTTTAGTCCACCAGGTTTATCACCGAAGCTGTTAATTTGGCCTCTCCTTGAGTTGAGATCACCAATCACATCACCCAAGTGCTCTTCAGGTGTGACGACCTCAACTTTCATTATAGGTTCAAGCATCCTAGGACCGGCCTTTCTAACTCCTTCTCTGAAGGCTCCCCTGGCTGCCAACTGAAATGCCAAGACACTTGAATCTACATCGTGGTAAGAACCATCTACAAGAACAGCACGTAAATCAACGACAGGATAGCCGGCAAGGACACCATTGTTCATACACTCCTCCAGTCCCTTCATCACTCCAGGAATATATTCTTTTGGCACTGCTCCTCCCTTAATTTCACTCTTGAACTCATATCCACCACCTGCCTCCAAGGGCTCAAAACGCACAGTAATATCAGCAAACTGCCCTGATCCACCTGACTGTTTCTTGTGCACGTATTTTACTTCTGAAACTTTCGAAATGCTTTCACGGTAATTTACTTGGGGAGCACCGACATTAGCTTCAACCTACATGCATCAAGCAACCAAATTTATGGCAATCAGACATTAACCAAATAACTACTTGAGGGCTTAGGTTAAAGGGTGTGCTGGTTCTACTAACTTCATCACACATAAACAAACTGTCCACCACATACGCAGACAAGAAAATGAGAATAGATCCAATTTTGAAAACAGCAATCTCCAAACAAACCAAAATAATAGCATGCATGCGTATGGATTTTAATATTTATGCCTCAGTACAGATAGTAAACGCACACAAAATTGAACTGGATGATCAACAGTATTGATATGTTTCAAAATTAGATGTTTATACAAACCTTGAACTCTCTCTTCAGACGATCAACAATAATCTCTAGATGCAATTCTCCCATTCCTTCAATCACAGTCTGGTTGATCTCTTCATCCCGTGAGAAGTGGAAAGAAGGGTCTTCTTGGGCAAGCTTGATCAAACCGGCAGCCATTTTATCAACATCAGCTTTAGTCTTTGGTTCAATAGCAACCTTAATCACAGGATCAGGGAAGTCCATCCGCTCAAGAACAATAGGATGATCAGGATCACAGAGAGTTTCACCTGTAATAGTATCTTTTAGACCTGCAAGAGCAACAATATCACCAGCCAAAGCAACCTTAACATCCTCTCTGCTGTTGGCATGCATTTCCAAAAGTCTACCAATTCTCTCTTTCTTTCCTTTGTTTGCGTTTAGCACATAAGATCCAGCACTAAGCTTCCCTGCATAAATCCTGACAAATGTAAGGGATCCAACAAATGAATCATTCATGATCTTGAAAGCTAATCCAGAAAACGGTTCATCATCACTTGCTGTCCTTTCAATTGTCACCTCAGGGTTCTCGGGATCAGTTCCCTTCATTGCTGGCAAGTCAAGAGGTGATGGCAAGTAATCCATAACAGCATCAAGTAATGGCTGAACCCCCTTATTTTTGAAAGCTGAGCCACATAATACTGGCACAAAACTGCTGCCAATGGTGCCCTTCCTAATTAATTTCTTAATGGTTGCCTCATCAGGCTCAATTCCTTCTAGATAGTTCTCCATAGCTTGATCATCTAATTCAACAAGGGTCTCTATCATTTGTGCTCGGTATTCTTCGGCCAACTCCTGAAGATCAGCTGGAATATCCTCATAGGAAAACTTTGCACCCAATTCTTCCCCTGACCAAATCACAGCCTTCATTGTCACAAGGTCAACCACACCTTGAAAATTGTCTTCTGCACCAACTGGCAATTGAATGACAAGTGGTTTGGCACCCAAATTTGTTACTATCATGTCTCTTGTCCGGAAAAAGTTTGCTCCTAGACGGTCCATCTTGTTGACAAAGCAAATTCTAGGTACGCCATACTTATCAGCTTGCCTCCATACAGTCTCAGATTGTGGTTCAACACCAGCAACACTGTCAAACAAACAAATAGCTCCATCTAAAACTCTAAGAGCTCGCTCCACTTCAAGTGTGAAGTCGACATGGCCAGGGGTATCAATAATATTAATCCGGTGGTTTTTCCAAAATGTAGTAGTTGCAGCTGATGTTATGGTAATACCTCTTTCCTGCTCTTGTTCCATCCAGTCCATTGTAGCGGTACCCTCATGTACCTCACCAATTTTATAGTTTCTTCCTGTGTAGTATAAAACACGTTCGGTTGTTGTTGTCTTTCCCGCATCTATGTGAGCCATAATTCCAATATTCCGATAATCTTTTAATGGTACCGCTCGCTTTCCTTCTGTAAAGCAACCAAAAAAGGTTTTCCAGCACAGTGTCAGCAAAGTAGCAAGAAATTCATCCTAACATTATGGAGCAATATTCTTTTGATTATCTCTTAAACATAGGGTGTTCCCAGCCAAGAATGCTATCAAAAAGCAAATCATCAATCATCTCTCTGGGGTGCCTGGACAGCTAAAAAATTTTAAATAATGTACATTTATATACTCGTCCATCATCATTTTTATTAATGCTAATTAGATTCCTATTCCCCTAGAGCAATACTTTCAATTAACTGACCAAACTACAGATGATATCATTAGTCAGGGGGCGCTAAAAAAAATTGATGATTTAAGACCATCTTTGAGCGTTCAATATACCGAAAATTAGTCTATTCTAGCTAGACCAAATTTCAAATTGCCAAGAGACCAAAGAACTATGAATTAAAGCTAAAACAAACGAAAACCCAGGTGCAAAATTTATAAACATAAAAAACCAAATATTGAGAACTCTATATTACTTCAGAAAACGAACAATTCAATTACATAACTTAAACACTTCACACAACAGCAAAGAACAAAACAGAGCAAGAAACAGAGAAAAATTCAGATAAAGGATAGTTATTTACCCTCAGCGGCCATAGCAAAAACAGAGAAGTTCCTTCTCTTTCCCTGCTGGTGACGAGTAATGGGAAGCCTCGAGCCAATTCGGACACTTCCCAAAAATTGAGAGAGAGAAGAAGAAAGTGAAGAAGAAGAGGCTCGAGGAGGAAGACCCAGAAAACGAGTGGAAGAAGATAGAGGAGTTGGTCTTCTTTGAGACCCATTTAGATTACAAACTGCCGAACTTGAACTGCTAATTCTCAACACTCTCTCTGCGGCCATTTTCTTCTTTACTACTTCTCACTCTGCTTCTCTCTGTTTTCTCCTCTTTTTCTTTTCTTTCTCCAATGGGCTTCGGTTGTTTTTATGTATGTGGCTGGGGATAACGAGAACTAAGAGGCTGTCATCAGTTTAGGCTTTGGCTCGGATTCTACTTTCTATCTACTTATGTTTTTGGTCATTTTCCTTCAAAATACGAGATGCCTGTTTTTCTTTTCTTTTCTTCCTTTTTTTTTAAAAAAAAAAAATTACTCCAGAATTAGAGAAAATTTAATTTATTTAATGTATTAATAATCAGATTGCCATCAATTTATGACTATAATAATGACCAAAGTAGCCTTTTGGTATGCTTCAATGATTCCTTATATATCAACGTATAAAATTGTTCAATAAAGTAAGAATTTTTATTGAATTGGTGATTTGAAGCTCCTTTATTTGAGTGGTTTGGTGTTTATTTATCTTTTGCTTCTTTAGTTATAAGTAGTTTATGCAATCAATTGACTGACGTATTAAAAGGAAATTGTGGAAAAACTTCTTTTTATCACCAGAGAGGTTTCCTTATTGTGGCTTTAAGTAGCTTTTACTTACAAACATCATTCAAGCAAAGGACCGTTAATAAGGTACTCGAACTTGAACTCGCCTGGAATTAAAAGTTTGAAACTTCGCTCAAGCTTAGTTAAGTTTTGCTTTTGAAGCTTGATCTCGACTTGAGACGAGTATCAAGTTAATCAAGAACTCGCTATTAATTGATTAGAAAGTCGAATCAAGCTCCATTTGTTCAGCTCAAATCCGAGTTTAGTTCAAATTACATTAGTTTTCATAATTTTATAATTAAAATATTATATACTATAACTATTCAAACAACTTGACAAAAATTCAAGTCAAGTACTATAAACCTCGAGCTTGATTCGATTGATTACTTGAACCACTCAAGTTCGAGTATGAGTAGTATCTGAATAGTGGTGCATCGTATATATACATCCTTAATTAGTAGTAATAGATCAGTTCAATAGTAATAGATCAGTTCAAATGATTCGATGCTTGTTTTACTTTGAGTTTGAGTTTTATAAAAAAAAAAATGTTAACAGAAGATTTATTTACATACTAGATTCACCCAACTTAAAAAAAAATTAGTTGTTTCTTTCAAAAAAAAAATTAGTTGTAATCTTTTAAAATGAATACAAATGCATATGATTTATGCCAAAAAAAAATGATAGGTGGTGGTAAACTAGCAATTATTAATTGTGTAAAAAGCTGTAAACTGAGAGGGTAGAAATGTCCAAAAATTGAAAGAATGAAACGATAATGAATCATAATCCAAATTGCAATTTCTAAGGTTGAAAAACAACGGCCGTGAAAGTGCCACGTACGTCAGAAATTATATAATCCGCATATACCAGGATGGTGGGGTAAGGTTCCGCTGTGGACACCTCTCAGCCTATCCAATGATTTTGAAGTTAAGAACTTCCACACGTGTCCTTTAGTTCGCACGATTCTACATTACATTTCCCTTCTTTGGGTTGTTTTAGTTTTAACGGGCTAGGTTTCCATTCCATTGTGAGTAATCTAATTAAGGCCAACCTGCCCCATCACCATCTGATATTCATTTGGGCCATAAATGGGCTAAGCGATAAGCTATTGAAATTTTCTATTCGGGCTTCTACTACCATACCAATTTACGTTCTTGTATTTTTTGTAGCATTCTTTATTACTACTGTTTTTTCAATGGGCCCCTATACAAGCTGAACCTACGAAAAGTCGAAAACCAAATCTGAACCACAAATTAGGTGCGCGACATGGATCAGATTCGAATTAGTTAACGATGCGAATCAGATTCGGATTAGTTAGGGCAAAACCCTTGATACCGAATGGGGTAAAAAAAAAAAGTCTGAACCACAAATTTGCAAGCTTCAACACAATACATGTTACATATTTTTTTTGGCCAAAAAAACACATGTTAATTACTACTACCAACTTTTACGGATAAAAATCCTCTCCCCTCATTTTCTGTCCCCATTGTCCCCCATCCACCAAATAATGACACGTGTCCTTTTTTTAATTTCTAATGTTATTCCTTGTTTGGTTAGTTAAATTTTAAATTTTATATTTTCATTCTAAAACCCTATGGGGAATGTATTAAAATTTAGGACTGACCCTTATATTCGATTATTTATTTTTAATTTGGGGCTAAATCTGGTGATTAAGTGGGATTTTTATTTTATTTTCTTTTGTTAATGTTATTTGATAAAACTTGGAACAAATAAATACAAAGGACACGTGTCATGATTTGGTGGATGGGGGACAAGGGGGATAGAAAACGGGGGGAGGGGATTTGAATCAAACTTTTACATAATCCTATGGATTAATCATTGCTGGCCTTGGTTTTGGGTAAATTTAATTTCCTCGTATTTATTCGTATAGTATAGAATTAGAAAGTAAAGAAACAACATTCACTTGTCAAAAGAGGAGAAATTAATCTAACGAAACTTTTTCCTTTGTTAAATTAAATAAATAATAATAATCCTATGGTTTTTCTTGGACAGGAAGAATGGTCATATATTGACCACAAAATAAAAGGCTGTTGCTATTGCCTCACAAGGTGACCCCAAAACTGTCTGGATGAGAAAATCAGTTTGGGTTATGGGAAACAAGACCAAGGAACCTTTCAATTTCGGAAAACCAGTTACAATCAACATCAAATATTTGAGAATTGATCGTACGGACTACTAGATCTTTTGCCACTTGTCGAGACTTGACACAAATTTTCTATAGCTTACTTAATGTAGTTTATACATTTTGCATCAAATTAAAAGCCCGTACAAATTTTACAATGTACAAAAATATAAACAATAATATGAATCTATAGTGTTACTTCCAGGGTAACTTGCAAAATATAAATATTATAACATAATTAAGATATAGAAAATCCATATATAGATTCAAGACTATAGTCTAATTAGGCGATCACGCGTTCTGAGCAGCTGCTCCATAATTATTGACAAGAGCCAAGGCATTGCTAGTCATATGAGCAACGCTAACAACTATTCTCCTTACAGAGGATTTAAGATTCCCATTCATGGTTATTTCAGAAATTCCATCCATGCAAGTCTCTGCATCAGTCAAAGCGGCGCTCACCCATGTTTGTACATCATTAATTTGGAGGGCCAAATTCATGTCTCCAGGCGAATCCATTTCGTTGATTGATTTTTGGATCTGGTACATCGAATCACTTGCTTCGTCCATGCAATCGCCCAGGGCTTCTGCTTCCCTAACCTTCAAGCCCTGAGTTTTGGAGAGTTTGATTAGCAACTTTGAAGCAGAACGAGTGGTGTTGAGTGTCAGGGACAGGGCCGTGGTGGCTAACAACTTGGGGCTGGCTTGGATTTGGGTTGCGTGGCTTGACAGCGTGGTGAAACACAAGTTCGGGTAAGTGGTGCCGCCGCAGGCGGTCTTGATGAATTGGGTGTTGGCTTCATAACCCGGACCGACTCTAGCCGCTAGGCATGAGTTTAGATAAAAGAGAGTGGCAAGAACAGTTATAGAAGTAAAGAAACTAGCCATTTTACTGATCTCTCTTCTTTCTGTAGAAGTAGAAGGCTGGGGAATATTGGACAAGTATTCAGGCCAAAAGAGGGGATGATTTATAGAAAATTAATTAGGTTCGATTACTCCTGTGAAAAGACTTTGGACCCATTGATTGGATATGAAATAGACTATGATTAACCATGATATGTGACTCGATAGGATTCACGTTTCAATGAACATCTCAATAACTTAGCCTTTTCAGTTGAAGTTGGTGTCCGACATTTATATGGATCACTCGGTGTGGGTGTAGCTTTGGTGCTGCTGATAGGATCTGGGTTCCTATCCCAACAATTATTACATGATTAGAGATAAAAAGATATTAATATGAGCAGGGACAGGTCTTGACATATAAGTTTGGAGAGACCAATATAAATTTTACAACATAAATTTCAGTTTTGGGGTGTCAAATTGAAAAATTTGAAGTACAATAGCATGAATTTCTATATTTTCTATATAATACTAAGGAATTTTTAAAAATTTTGGGAGGGCCATGGCCCCTTCATCACATAAGGAGGATCCGCCCCTGAATACGAGAGATTTCCTTTTCCTGATCTGGGTGGTCGAGAGTTTTTGAAAGTTGAAAACTCGTAGAAATTACAACACATTGCTTACGATTTTGAAGGAGAGTTGTTAATTGGATGATCCTACATCCTTAACTCGAAATATCTATATACGCATCATGTGATAACTGATTCCTTTATTATATATGGTTGGATTAAATTGACATAAGAATTGGAGGGTCCCTTTTACTTCAATCAGCAGATGAATAAGCACCACTCAGTTTTCTCATTACTAAAAAGGAAGTAACAAAAAGAGAAGCCGCGATCAATGGAATGCGCCTTGAAGGATGCTGCTTAATTTGCTTCTCTCTTTTTTTATGTTTTATATTACTTTTAAGCATCAATTCTCCAATTACAAGGACAATTCTGGTAGGACGTTGCTCTCAAACAATTAAATTTGGTTAATTGCTTTCTTTGGCCCTTTAATTTGCGTTTATACGTCAAATTATTGAAAATAAAGCAAGATTATGTAGTAATGTACGCCATGTTAAGATTATGTGTATTAGATCCAGATTTAGAGTAGACACTGGAGGAATAAAATGTGGAAAAAACATGCTCATCATTTGTTGGCCTCATTTTTCAAGAAGAAAAAAGGAAGAACAATATACTCTATTAATTTTAGGTAAGTATACTCTATTAATTTAGTATGAAGTATTATTGTATTAATTAATATACGAAAACATATGATTTCCGGTTTTTTTTTTCACGGTAGAGATAAATTTCTACCAACTAATTAAACTTGAAATTAATAGGTCAAAATTCAGTGATCAAATACCCTAACACCTAGTTTGCTATTGAGGTTGCTGTTTGAAAAAGTTTGGTTTGGGAGAAGTGCTTTTGAAAAGTGCTTTTTTAAATTACAGCTTAAACATGGGAGAAGTGCTTTTGAAAAGTGCTTTTTGAAATTGCAGCTTAAACATGTAAATAATGTTTGGTATTGCTGTGAAAAAATGTGGTAGAAGAATAAATGTCTAAAAGAGATGTATTAGTTAAAAAGGAAAGAGAAAAATAATTAGGAGATTTAAGTCATTTAATGTCCAAAAGCACTTTTGAGACACAAAAGCACCTAAGAATTAACTTTTCAAGTTGACTTGGCTTTTGCGGTCAAAATGAGTTTTTGACACAAACCCAGATTTATTTGGCATTGCGTTTGAGATGAAAAACAACTTTTTTTTATCTTCAAACGCAATATCAAACCAATCTACGTAGAGAGCGGCCCTTTCTTGTTATCCTTATTTTAGATTAGAGATGAGGACGAAAACCACATTTGAACCACAAATTAACCAGTCAAGAAGAAAAATCAGCAGCCTCTTAAAATATACGAGGTTCAATTTTTTTTTTTTTTAATTTTTATGGAAGGGAAATGGAGATGGTGGCTGCCTTGTTGAGTGGGATGTCTTAAATAATGAATTTGCTCCAACTTCCGTTAATTATAAATTTTAAAATATTTTAGTCGGTCCAAAGTCCAAACCAAATATGAGTTTAATGGTAGCTAATACATTATTGGCTATTCACCCTCACATGGCCATATATAATTTGATAAGCTATCAATTGGACGCGTGTCCCTTTAACAACATCAAGAAAATTTTCAAGAAGCCCATCAGTTGACGTTGACAAATTTCCCTAGCTAATCCCCACCTTTTTTCTTGTACTAATCTTCTGGTATCGGGTAACCGTTGAGTTCTAAATTCTAATTAGTCTACAATTGACAATTGACATGACGAGAAACTCTCCCCAACACTTGTTTTCGCCGAGAATCGAACCGGAAACCTTGCTGAAATACCATTAAATTTAATCAGCTCGTTCCACTCAATAATTGTCTTGATCTCCAGTTTCTTGATCATGTGCTGTGTGTGTTTCATGTTTGTCAATATATCAGAAAAAAACAGAGCTGATTACCGTCGGCATCCCAAAAGCAGCCAAAAAGCCTCACGAGTTCCAGGGGACGGCAGGTTTTTTTGGGCCTTCTCGTTGTGACAACTGATAAGTAGGACCAGAAGAAAAACAAGGATGAGCTTGATTCTCCGCCCAGTTCCATACCACCAAGGTTACTTGACACAGATTTTGTTAGTATTTTTGGTTAAATTCCAGATTTTAGTAAGTGACCCGCACATGAATTATTTCCCAGTTGTCTTCATCAGCTGGGGGCACGTGTTGCATATACAACAAGAAAATAGCTAAAAATTTCCCAGGCAGATTAGATGCTAAACTCATGACGATAAAAGCATATTTACTTAAAATAATGAACATCTTCACTTCCATGTATTCTCTCAGTCTATCAGTGCCCACAGAACAAATCTGTGTTCACAATCGAACCAATGCAGAAGCAGAACAACTGGCAATAGTTGCGACAAAAGAATGCACCAAATGCTTAAAATATTATAATAGGGAAGCATCAAGCAAGTACAAATTAAGTTGGTAGCTGATAGCTTCTTCTTTCAGCAAAAACAGAGCAAAATTATAAAACCCTTAATTAGCATTATTATTAACTAGCCAGGGTGTATTAGAGCTAATTAAAAAGTGTAGTCAAAACTCAAAACTAGTTTATTGACAGCAAATTAATACGTGAAAACTCGCTAATTAGGGTGTCAAACCAGCTGTCAATGTGAGTAAACAGGTAAGAGTTAAGAAGCAAAATCTAAGTAATGTATGATCTATACTATATTTGCCATTGTCCATATGTTGTTTCTAACAACATAGAATATTATGATGGAAATGATTGTAATTACATAGTTTAATTTACATTGATCTTGACAACTAAACAACAGTAAATAAATGTACAAATTTCCATAGTACTGTCAAAATCTTCTTATGCAATATCTAACTGAAAACCTCAAATCACTCAACAAATTATCAAACCAGAGCAAAACAATTCAGAACAAACACAAATGCAAAGGAAAAATATTGAATACTGATAAGTGGGTTAATTTTGGGTGCCATTGCCAGCATAGCGATTGATAAAGGCCAAGGAAATGCTTGTCATGTGTAAAACTTTCTCAACACGGCGTCGGACGGTGGCTTTGATATCGTCATCCACCGCAGTCTCAGTCTCAGAGAAGCCATCCATGCAAGTATCTTCATTAGTCAAAGCGGCGCTCACCCATGTTTGTATATCACTCATTCGGAAAGCAAAGCTTTTGCCTGAAGTCTCATTCATTTCACCAATTGAGTCTTTGAGTTGGTCGATTGAATCACCTATTTGTTCCACACAATCCTTTAGAGCTGCGGCCTCCTTCGGCTTCAGGTCATTGCGTTTGCAGAGTTCTGCAACGGATTTCGAAGCCGAACGCGTCGCGTTAAGTGTCAAGGAAAGGGACTTGAAGGCTAATACTTTGGGGCTGGATTGGATTTCGTTTGCATAAGTAGAAAAGGTGGTGAAACACAAGTCAGGGTCAATTGTGGAATTACACGAAGTTTTTATGAACTCTGTATCTGTTTCTTCAGAGCTGAGAATTTTTCTTGCTTCTGTGAAAATGTTTGGGTGAGTTGTAAACAGGGTGAGAATGAGAATGGCGGCTAATATTGGAAAGTATGAACTCGCCATTTTTCTTTCTTTAAGATCTCTCTTTCTGCAGGAAAAGCTTGAGAGATAAATCATTGGGGAAAAGATGAACCTTAATTTATAGAAAAAGCCCATAACTGTGGTTCCCACAAAAAGGTAAGGAGCCACGAGAAAAAGATAGCTAGCAAATGAAACCCAATGATTTCAAGTTAAGATCGTGCTAAGACAAAATTGATCATGAATCATGATGGGTTTTTAGGGAAGTTTTTCCATTTACATCACTCCAAATTAAAAATTGGTACTAGTTAAATTACTACTCCAAAACAACATATTTATTAAATTATATTTTTTTTGGTACTTACTCACTAATTTATTAAATTATATACTCATTAGGCATTAGCTACTCATGTGCTATACATAAACTTTAGACTAATTGCTCAAATAAGTCCTTAACGTATGTGAAAATGCTCAATTTAAGGCTCATGCTTTTAATTTAATTAAATAAGACCCCAACGTATACGAAAATGCTCATGGCTCATACTCTTAATTTAGTTAAATAATAGAATCTTAACGTATGCAAAAATGTTCAAATAGGGGTCCGACGTCTGTATTCCACTTTCACACTCAATTTCCAATTGACACCAAGCACTCATTTAAGCATTTTTGCATACGTCAGGGTCTTTTTAACAAAATTCAAAGCATGTGCCCTAATTTGAACATTTTCGCGTACGTTAGAGTCTTATTTAACTAAATTAAAAGTATGGACCCTAGATTGAACATTTTTACATATGTTAGGGGCTATTTAAACAATTAGCCTAAACTTTACTTGAATGAAAGAATAAGAAAAGATGAAATAAAAAATATGAAGTTCCCAACAATAGTGGTTTTCAATTGCATGCACAAATAATCAAATATATAAAGGGCTGCAAAATTTTTCTCATTGACCTGAATGATAAGTATTGAGCAAAGCTGACACATTATGTGATTTATTAATAATTAGATTCTGAAAACAGCATTTTACCCACTATTAATTAATCATATGTTGCCAGAACTTATCAATTAAAATATGCTTGATTAAAAAAATTATATATATTTGGAGAAAGAAAAATATATTATGGACCCTCACCTGAAGATTGAGATACCTTGGCCCTTGGCAATGGATCCTCATTTCTCAAACCGATCGTCCTGGGGATGGGGAAGATATAGTAAACGTGCAAAACTTTGTTTGCTCAACATGACAGATCAAAGCACGCAATTAAAATAATACTAAAATTAATACTTATATTTTTATCTTTTTGGCACCAAATACTTACATTTATTAAAAAGAATAATGATAGCAGACAGCACAAATTTATAAAATATTGAATTACAAATTTTATATGGAAAAGATGGTCAAAAGAAGATGGGAATCAAAATTGCATACTTCATTACTCATCATTTATATATATGAAAAATGTCCCATTTATGTACCAAAAGGAAGGGATATATGAATATAAGATTGGTTAAAAAAATGTTGTAAGATTAGCACTATGGTTTTTTCTGTTCTAAAGAAAAGAAAAAGAAATGCTTAAGCAATGGCTTGTACTGATTTCTATGACAAATAGCACACATGGAAAAATGGAATAATATAGAACCCAAAGCCACCAAATATCTCCACGAAATCAAAGCATATCTTAACAAAAAATGATGGAAAAAAAGGGGTTTCTTTTCTTTTTAATGGAATTGGTTTCTTTTTGTTTAAAATTTAATTATAAAATATAGTACTAGCATACATTAGAGCAGGAGAATATTCAATGGAAAATGCCTTTTTCCGACCACTATCTTAAATTAATGTTTTATTTGCATTCATAAGCTCATATATTGACCTTACATAGAATCTCTCTCGTCTGCACATCTTACTTACAATTACAACTTTTGATTTTATCAAATGAAAATGATTCTGTTAATTCTAAACTTGAGATTTGACATATAGCCTATGGGGTAAAAGCCCCAATCCCTCTTCCCCTGCTTGCTTACTTTGTTAACTTGCGTACGGGAACCATTCAAATTTAGCGTCACGCTTCTTTTCTTTTTTTGCGTACGGGAGCCATACCTCTCTCTCTAAACCCTTTTCTGTAGTAACTATCAGGAAGAAAAGAAGAAACAAAGAAAAACCAACATGTAGCGGAACCATTTATTACCTTAGAACAAATTCAGTTCCTCATAACAACAATTACTTGTTTTCAACTATAGATACAACCGTGGGATCATCACTGAGTTCCCGGCCTTTGGTTTCGTATGGGAAGAGTAGAGAACAAACTACTGATACAACCAGAAAACCCAAATAGATGGCAACAGCTGCTGTTTGATGGCACTCACTTACCAATCCCACGGCGACAAGAGGAGATACCATGCTGCCAGTTTTCCCCATAACACTTGCCATTCCGGCACCTGTTGCCCGCACAGGGGTTGGATATAGCTACATATATAAAAGGACGTTTCTTGAATTAGAAACAACTTAACACCTAGAATTGCATCCAAAGATTAAAAGGAACAGTAATCGGGTGATTGATCACCACAAGTAGACAATAGCGAAGAATCCAATATCATGATATCATGTCAGACAACTCATATATGCAGTTTTGTTAGTGCCAAAATAGCAGTTCACTATAAGATCTCCTTTGTACTGCTTACATTTTGTTACAGAAGATGTAAGCCAAAGAACAGCAACAATTTCTTAATGTCTAGAGTTAAGATTTCCTTTTAAGGTTTTAACTGTAGAAGATAATATAACTCGTGCATTTGGAAAACAAGCAGCACTAATAATATTTACCAAAGATATTGGAGTAAGCAGAACATATTAAAAGCACTGGGACCTTGATTCATATGTATATATCACTTCTCATGAGAAATGTCTTAATTAGAGAGTCTTTAATAAATCATCGTGAAGATACTACCAAGGAAAAATAGCAACAAATGGACTTACCTCAGGGGTATATATTAGAGCAACATTGATGGATCCAATGGAACACATGCGAGCACCAAACAATAGGCACGTAGTTAAAACTGCAGACTGATGACTGAGCAAAGGAAGAAGAAAGATAAATACTAAGAGAGACATGAATGCCATGGACAGCTTGCGGCCTACCCTATCAACCAATATTGCTGACAAAAGAATCCCAGGAAGCTCTGCAAAATAAAACTTGCATAAAATTTTATTTCACAAATAGAGCATAGTGAATGGGAAGCAGGAATGAAACATACCTGCCCAACTAGTGATGAACGTGTCCACATAGAGGCTAGTATCCCGGAGGTTTCCATAGTTCAAAATGTTTGTGAAACATCCAGTTTGTCCACTACTTAGCTTTGAGGTAAGCAAAACGACACCATAATAGGAAGAGGCATTTACAAAGAATAATACCCATAGGAGGAGGGTTGTGTGAATTAATTTTGATGAGAAAAGCACAAAAAATGATGAGAAACCAGATTTAGACTGCATGATATTTTTCTTTAGTGAGGGGAGTAAGGGACTCGTATCTTCTGATAGATTAGATTCTTCATCCAGGCCGCTGGTTCTACCAGAAATAAGGATGCCAGGAGGAAGCCTTCTTTGGTTCACTGAAGCAATCTTCTTCAGAATTTGAAGTGCATCACTTGTTCTACCTTTCACGCATAGATACCTAGGAGACTCAGGTACAACTGCAGAAAAAAGGAGTAGAGCAAATGATGGCACAGATGATAATGCAAGTAGCCACCTCCAGTTTAATCTAGGCATGACAATCTGCAATAATAAAACAGAAAATCATCTTGTGCCAATGTTTCTACTATAACATGAATATAAAATCAGTTTCCAGATAAGCATACCAATGGAGCTGAGGTGTTGTCGTAGGAAGTTATAACATTTTATCATCTAAAGAATTTAGGCCTTAAGTGATTAACAACAATGTTTTAAGTTTCAAAAAGCAGGGTCTCACCAGTCACCAGACCCTGAATTAGGCCAAAAGTACTAAAATCTCCTCTGTGGACATAACAAATTTAGGGAGAAGAAATGTTTTCAAAAGGGATGCTAAAAGTATTTATTATCTAAATACGTTGAAGTGTAAACTAAACTGTAAACATAGATTGTCTGTATGCCTTGGAAAAAGGTGCAATGGTGCATATAACATATTCTACCAAAACTGAACCTTGAAACTAAGCCCTCAGGTCTCAGCTTAAAAAAAAAAAAAAAAAAAAAACTATTATGAGCTTGTAATTCAAAAACAAAAAAATGATGAATGGAAAAGGTTTGTAAAAGGTTAACTAAAAATCAGCATGTATAAACATAATGCAACTGAATATGGTGTTCGTTCATTGTCTGATATGGAACAACATACTACAAAACTTTTAAGATCATGTTACTCAAGAATAAAACAGTTCACTGAGGCCCATGCTTTTCCAATTTGTGACATTGGAGTTCACTAGTTCTCCATGTCAAAGCAACCTTGAATAGATACTGAACTAACTTGGGCCATGCCTTAGTGCCTAGGTACATGGCGGCATACAGAGATTCTTGGTGGTAAAAAAAGAAAAGAAAGTAAACGAATATGTAAGTAAGTCCTATGTTTTTTCATCCAATTCCTTGTATTTTCAGCTCTTGAATACTTGAGATCAAGCTCTAAGTTCCATAACATAAAGAGATAAAATCAATGTGCTCTCTAGCTTGAACAAGCAGAAGGCTCATATACTAATGGCATCATTCAAGGGTAAAGAGTCTGCAACCTTTATACGATTTCATGCCTAGAGGACACAGAAAAATAAAAACATACCCATGCAAGTGCAGCCTCAAAAATTGTTCCAAATGTCCAGAAAGTTGTGAAGATGAGCATCCACATGCCTCTATTTGCAGCAGGAACAAACTCCAAAAACCAGGATGAGAATACAGGTCCACCACCAAGACCAAAACCAACCAAGCCCCGAGTAATAAGAAGTGATACATAATTTGGGGAGAATGCACTCAACAGTCCAACTCCAGTAGTTACCACAGGTATACCAAGGAAACTCTTCCTGACAGAAGCAAATTCAATTGTAAAGAGTTAGAAGAAGATTGAAAGACAAACCCAGATTTGAATAAGCAAAAATTAAGGATATTTGAGAAAGACTCAACAAATAGTCCTATTCACTCAGCAATTTGAACCGGCACTCACTATTCAGCCATAGACAACCAAATATATATAGCATAATCAACAATATCAGAAGAAATTAGGTGATTAGTAACAACTGAAAGCAAATGTATAGAAAAGAAAAGAAAAGAGAGATGGAAGGAAAATGGGTATGCCTTCTTCCATAGTTGTCTGATACAAGGCCCCATGAATAAGCTCCAAGAAGCATACCAGCAAAGACAACAGTGGATAGAAGGCTCTCCTGACTTGAAGAAAGTGCCCACTCTGACTTAACAGCTGATCCTATAAACGAAACAATCATAACTTCCGCTGCTTCTGCAAACCAACCAAGGCCAGCATAAACAAGAGCAAAACCCTGGAATTTTCCAAACCCCACCACTTCAAGGCCTTCATCCAGCGTGTATTCACCACTCTCTCCATCATCCATCTTTAAATTAACTGAAAAGTTTTATCTTTCCAATTACAGAAACTGGAAAACAGAGCAAGAAATCATCAAAGTTAAGTCAAAGGATACAGAGAGTGAGTGGTTTGGGTCTATGAGATGTCAAGTGTCAACCAAATCCCCTTATCTTTCTTTGCTTTCAGATCTTTTAAAGCTTCTACCAATATATAATAATCACCATCTCCATCAGCAGATAGATACCCTATATATTTTTTATTTTTTACTCTCTTCCTTAAAGCATAGTAGGAGTAATATTTTTTTAAGGGTACATACAAAAATCACCGATCCATCCTAAGAAATGGCCTAAAAAATACTAACTGGAAACGTGCTTACTTTTTTTTTGGTACTTAACGTGCTTAATTATAATACAAAACAATAAATTACCAATAAGGTTGATTTGAGTAGTTTTTCATTTGTTCACTTAACATGATTTCAAGTTTGGATCATTATGAATGGAAAAAATTATTATTAAAATTTTTTTTATCTAGAGATAATGATTCGATTTAACTCAAACAAAGTTAATATATATGAACATAAAAATATAATCAATAATGTAGCAAAAAAATATCAATAAATAATTTTTTTTGGGTGAAAATATCAATAAATAACTATACATAGGTGATGATATTTACTTGTAAAATATCCCAAAACGCTAGTTGAAAGTGACAGAATTTGGTGATTCAAAAATGCCAAAAGAAAATTGTGTATAATATAATCTTTATATTGGACGACCATATGCTGTCTTGGGCATTTTAGATATTTATTTCAATTCATTCTTGATAGAAACGTGCGAATTTTTTTTTTATCATCAAGTTAAACTTGAATATTGATTTCCAAAAAGATCACAAAACGTACGAGGAAAGAACCCTATAACAAACATAGTTAGCAGTAAAAGTCTACATATGTTATTCTATGTGCAAACACCATTAATTAAAATTACAAGAAGAATATCTCAAAACAAAATTTACAAGAAGAAAATAATCTAGCCAAATCGACAATTTCAAGGACTTTTTTTTTTAATTTTTTTTGCCCCCTTGAAATCTTTTTGCTCCACACGAAGAAGAAACTACTGTATTGCCCATGCTTGAAACTGATTTTGATTCTTGAAGTCTTCCACATATTCTTGCAAACTTCCAAGAAGACAGTGTGATTCCATCCATAAAGTTTCTTGCACCAAAGAGGGATTAATTTCAAGGATAGCATTTTCTTCCTCACAATATTAAATTAGCCCAAAGATTGTTAAGATCTTCAGCGATTTATAAAAAGATGTTGAAAAAGTTAGGAATAGATGTCAAGATTCAAAGGAAAATGAAAAAAGAAGAGGGGATTGGAAACTTGTACAAAGACAATAGAAAAAGTTGTCACAAGGGAGTCCCAAAAACTCTCACAAAAGAGTCCCAAAAACTTTCACTAAAATGTCCCAAAAAAAATAGAGAAAAAAAATTGACATCAAATTTCTTATAAAAGTCTTCCATATAGGTTGAGTGAGAAAAAAAAAATGAAAGAAAACCAAAGTTTCACAGGGAAACAGCCTCAGAGAAAAATCTTTTCTTATGTTAGTATTTATCATTAAGAAAAGAATCCCACTCGGTTTCTTATATTTCCCTTCTTAACTTGAAACAAAATGGAAAGCAAAATTGAAACGTTCGAAACTTGATCGATTGGTAATTGACGTTACGAATTGAGTAATCAAATCAAATTAAGAGAATAATGACAGATAATACAACTTTTTTTTTACTGCGTAGATGATGATGATGATCATACACTTTTAAATTTTAATTTAATTTACTGATTGTCTCTATATGAATTTATTCCAAAGAAACAAACAATAGCAACAAATAAATATATATGATTCTAGTCCAAAAGCAAATAAATTCCGAGGAAGAATTTGCAAGAATCCCTAGCCAGCAAAACACAAAATGAATGAGAAACGAAATTCAAATTCGAACGATAAAATAAAAGGCAAAACCTCACATTCAAATTACAACATTGCATACATACATATACAGACTAATGAGTGGTAGCAGCAACGTAGCGATTGACAAAAGCCAAAACAATGCTCGTCAATCGTCCAACCCTACGAACCCGTCCTCTCACTATAATCTTAAAACCTCGCTCATTAATCTTGTGTTTCCCAGCTGATGAGAAACCATCCATGCAAGTATCTTCGTTAGTCAAAGCCGCACTCACCCATGTCTGTATATTACTCATACGAAAACGAAAATCCTTATTATTGCCTCGTCGAGTTGAACTCATTTCACTGATAGAATCTTTCAGCTCATCCACAGCGTTCCCTAATTGTTGCACGCAATCACGCAACGCTGCAGCATCTTTACGATTCAGGCCGTGGCGTTTGGAAAGAGTTGCCAATGTTTTTGTAGCGGAACGAGTGGTGTTTAATGCTAGAGACAGGCCCGTGGTGGCTAAAAATCTGGGGTTACCTCGGATTCTGGTTGAGTATTTAGAAAAAGTGGTGAAACAGAGGTTTGGGAACAGGGTTGTCCGGCAGGAAGTTCTGATGAATCGGGTGTTTCTTCCATTGGGACGATGAATTGGGCCGGTAGTTGCTGCTGAGCATAAGTTGAGATTGATTGTGAGGAAAATAAGAGCAATTATTGAAAAGTATGAACTTGCTGCCATCTTTGATCCTTCCTAAGTTGGAAGTCTGCGGATGGAGGGATCTCAATTTATAGGAAATATTCATTTGCAAGTCAAATGATTCCCTCAAGGAAGTGCTTGAAATTCTAGGAATTAAATAACTATGAATTCAGATCGTATGGGAAATAATTAAGTTTTTCATCCACAATTCAGGGAGAACATGTGCTAAATGCTAATCGACCCTGTATAGTTTAATGAAAAATACATTATAAAATCAACAAAAGGCAGTTAGATAATGAAAATGATCAAATATCAACTCATTTGCTAATAAAAAAACTAGGCGACTTTGAAACAAGAAAACAGGGGATTTTGAAAGAAATAGTGCTATGTTCTGTTGTGAAAAAAAAAAAAAGGGATGGGAATTGGGATGAACGTGCTCTCACAACATATACCTAATGCCGACGACAACATTGCAGGCCGCAGCATATTCCGCCAGCCATCATATCTCTTACACCGAAATAAAATCTTAAAACAACATTTATTTAAATTCTGATCTGTACAAATTTCAGTCACCAGATAGTACTATGATGAACAATAATCAAACCCAAAAGACAACCAAACACTAACAAACAATTAAATTATGGAGAAATTTGCTCTCGCAATTAACTTAATGATAAACCAACCAAACGAGAATTTAAAACATGAGAAGACAACAACAAAAATGCAAGAAAAGGGTGCAGCTGTTGACCCATATGAGTCCATCTTAACATAAAAAAAAAAAATGAAACCATCAAGGAGACAAGGACCCTTCTTTTTCTTTTTCTTGTTTAATTTTTGCCTTCTTTAATTTGTGACCGTTCCTGAGCTGACATACCTTTGCGCTTTGACTTACTTTTGCGATAGAGGAACATTTGCAATTGAGGTAATTAAGCTTGTTTGTGTTTCTTTAAATGAAGTGAATGACCCAAAAATAGTCAATGCCAATGCCAGGCCCAAGTTTTCCATATGGATTACGGTTCCGAGTTGGGTCCGAGAATCTGAGCATGGGGCTTGGTTCATTTGGATTTGTATTTGATTTTAGAGACCCAACACTAAAAACAGAACAGAACCCTATTCTATTCTATTCAATAAAAAAAGGAAAAAAATGTAGCAAAAAAAATTAAAAAAAAGGAAAATAAAAACCCATCCAATTCACAAAGAATCTTAAAAGCCTAATATATCTCTAGTACAAATACCATTTATACAGTAAAACCTCTATAAATTATTAATGTTGGGACCATGAAAAATTATTAACTTAAAGAGATTATTAATTTATTGAGTGTTAATTTATATGGAAATTAATAATGTTGGAACTATGAACAATTATTAATTTAGAGAGGTTATTAATATATCGAGTATTAATTTATGAAGGTTATACTGTACATAAAAATAGGGGGAAAAACACTCTAGAATATATATGCGGATAATAATGTTGTTATTAAGAGTTCTTTATTGGGTACAATTATTATTAATAAGAGTTCAATTTTCAGAGACCTACTTGGAAGCAATCTATAGATAATTAATGGCTTCCTTTATTCAGAAACATTCCTTTTTTTTCCATCAAATATTAATTTTCATTAAGCAAATTTACGTTTAGGCTGAATTCTTGTGAGCCAAGGCAAGGGTCTTAACAAGCCCTAATGCATTGCTTGATAAATGTGCAATTCTAATAATGCGTATCCTCACCCCACACTCACCTTATTTGTGAAGGCCTTATTAGCCAATGCATACATGCAAGTTTCCGCTTCCTCCAAAACGGTGTTCACCCATATCCGAATATTGTTCATTTGAACCTGCAAATCGGAACCTACGGCTAAGTCCATTTCCTTGTAGATTTATGTAACTTCTCCATTGGATCCATGATATTTGTCATGCAACCTATCATGGCAATAGCTTCATTGGGTTCTAAGTCATGGATTTTGACATATCCCTTAGCAACCTTGAAGTCGCTTTGGCTATGAAAAGGGTCATGTTGAGAGCAGCGTGGGCAAATACCCTGGGGTTGGCTTTGATTTTGCTTGCATGGGGTGCCAGAGATTTAAAGCACACCTTTGGATAAGTTGTGGCCTTACAAGAACTTTTTATGAACAATTTGTTTGTAAGGTAATTATTGATATGATATTTGCTTGAGGCTGAGCATGCCTTGTTCCTTTCCTTAGAAGACCTGAGTTTTAGCTTTACTAATCTAATAACAAAAGGAAAGGAATGGTAGGAATTATATGTCTAGCGAAATTGGAAACTCCATGATATCCTAAACTCTGTGATATGTAAGCAGTTCTAAATTTGACAAGCTGATCATGCATAGTAGTAATTATTAAGACAATCTAGGCACGAGATCTTGTAAGGCAAAATACATAATGAGATGCCATGCTTGCAGTTTTGCTAGTCTATACAAATAGTAACATAAAAAAAATGAATGGCAAATTACCTATCTGAAACATTGGTCATGACCCCAAGGTTGTGGTAAGACACCATAAGATTGTCATAAGAATATAGACACCTAAATAGAACATATAGGGAGGAATGGACGATGGAGATAAAATGAAACTGCATGAATTTCTTAGTCGACTTCCTCAATCTTTGGGCCAGCACCGTTTCCACCAGCTGGGACAGCCTCGTCCAAAACACACCCTTGGTACATCTTAGTAATGATGGGGTTGCAGATGATCTCCAACTCCTTCATCTTGTCTTCGAAATCATCTGCCTCGGCGAGCTGGTTGATGTCGAGCCATTGGATGGCCGCCTCAATTGCATCCTCAATCTTCTTCTTGTCTGCTGGAGGAAGCTTGGCACCGATCTTCTCATCCTTCACTATGTTTCTCATGTTATAAGAGTTCTCAAGTGCGTTCTTGGCCTCGACCTTCTTTTTGTGCTCCTCATCCTTAGATTTGTGCTTCTCTGCCTCCTGAATGATAACATGATATTTTCACATGTCAATTGGGTTCATTTATAGCATTATCTTATATTAATTTGACATGTTTTGGGCTTAATTTATATAGTTTGTTCATACTTTGATTTATTGGGGGTAAGTTCAATTAGGCGCTATTTCCATAGAAAAATCATAACTTTTGATCCCAATGTCCAAATCATGCGATTCAAGCACCATTGGAAAGCTAACGCGAAAATGTACAACTTTAGTGCAGATCTCGGGAGTTGAAAATGTTGTTCGAATGGACTAAATTGCCCACCAAATATGCTATAATGAATCGAAAAACGCCCACACATAATGTTAGGGTCCTCTTAGCTAGTTTTATGTTGCCATAGCCACCTATAAATACTTATTTTTCTATAGGCTTGGGAGTGAGTCACTTTGTCAGATAAAATTTAGTTTTAGTTTTCGTTGGAGGAGGCACCCATTCTACACTCTTGCAATCGCTTTGGAGGAAGGTTTTGAGGAACAACTCAAGATGTGGAGATCAAACTTAGAGAATTTCTCAACTCTTTTTCTCTTTTCTTTTCTTGATGTTTGGAATTGCTACTCTTTGTTTTGTTTTTATTTCTTATATTATGAATAACTAAAATTCCTAAGTTAGGGTCAGGGATGTAGCCTTTGTTGAATATTTCAATTATTAAAGCATGTTGGATTGAATTTCATATTCTTGGTTGAATTTATTCTTTTTGTTCTTATTTGTTGGATTTGTGATTGGCCATCATAGATTCAATCTTAGAAATTTTGTGAAGGACTGAGAGGTGAAACATAATTCGTGCACTAGGAGAATAAACACATTAGATTAATTTAGAGATAGAGATATCCTAGATTGATGTGATAACAATTGATTGTATGTTCGTAATGAATTTGATTAGGTTAATTGCGCATTCAAGAGATGGTAATTGCTTAATTAGATATATCTATGTGTAAACCAGAGAGGGAGCATAATAAATTCGAAGTAATTGTTATTTCAACCCGTAGATCTTGCATGCTTGATAATTGGGTATTTACTTAGGTGAAACCCTAAAGCCTTAACGTTCTTCATAATGATTGGTTTCTTGATAAATTGCTTGTTTAATTAATCTTTTTGATAATTACTTTTGATTATTGATTGCTCGTTTAGAATTGATAATTATAGTGGCTAATTAGTTTTCATGGGAATTACGATACTCTGGAATATCCCGAGTTATTACTAGACTACAATTAATTATGTGCACTTGCAAATAATTATGATCACTGAACCATTTTCTCGATTAATAAAGAGACAATTACTACTATCAAATAGTGAGAAAGGAAACCACAATTTCGAACATGAGTATAGAACATACATAAGTGAATATTTTAATCCAACAAAAATACCATTTAAAAGAACCTGTTGCTTTTGTCTTAAACTTGAAGCTATTGTGGCACTGTTCTTGTGTGTCTCTTTCATTGAGAAGTTAGGATAGATTAATTTTTGGAGTAAGCCGTTGTGTTTCGTTTCTCTACTCTTACAACCATAGCCATTTCAGGAATTTTTCTCAACTGATTGGCTTTAATATTGCAACTAATACTTTATGGTCTGACGGTGCTCCCATCCTAAGATTTTCAGGAATTTTTCTCACATTTTCAATTGTAAAATATTTCTCTGTTACAACAAATATCACGAGCAAACATTTAGATAATATGATGATAAATCTGGGAGGAAATTGTCAAAACTTATGAATTGTGAATTGCAAGTGGGAAAATATATACCTTGTAGAAAATATAATCCAAGGTATGCCGACCCTTATGGGTTGAAATTGGCTCTTTTTAACAGAATGATCGGTATGCACTCTCCTGTAAAATAACTTCAATGATCAACATATAAGAGAATAAAATAGTTTTGGATAGATTTCATGAAGAGACAATAATCTTACCAATCTCGAATTGTGTTTAAGCACTTTATCTTTAAAGAGGTCAACTTCATCAATTGACTTTAGACGACCTGGATCGAGTCTACATTTAACTATAAAATCATATTGTTCACTGCAGTTGTCAATCATCATGGGTTAGATGTTTACAACATAATACCAAATGTGGCATATATAGCAATATTAATAAGGCAATAATCAATCAAAAAAAAATGTGGCATGTCATTATTTGTCTAGTTTTTTTTTTAACGAAAGTTAATAAATAACACATGAGAAAGAGAGTACTTATTAGATTTCCTTTTACAAGTTAATATTTTTAGTAGAAAATGAACCAAAGATGGGAATAAAGAACCACTAATGATCCTCTGAGTGAATCAAAATTACAACTAACCTTCCATGACAAGAGTTGAGATCTCCACAAATTATTAGAGGAACTTCTTTTGATATGGTTTTCTCCAATACGTCAACAAGGGTCTTAACCTTGAAGTTAGAGGAATGAGAAAATATTGTCGAAATCCTATAACTTTTTAAGAACAAATGAAATATAGACACCAATTGGGAGGGAAAGAAAAAAAAAGGTAGAAACCTGATAAAATTTTTCAATTAAGTTGTGCACTGCCTAGAACCAACGATATAAAGCCAATAAACATCAAATTAATTTTATACCACACAAATCCCTAGATGTTTCTCGGATTCTTATGAGAGTTGGTCATGCAATTCAAGTGAGAGTGCAATGTTGTCTTGCAAAGCAAAAGCAAAACAAAGATTTAAGGCGATCTAATCTAATACAGTAAATGTTTTGATTGGAAACAAACGAAATAAGACCATGATTTAAGATCTAATAATACCTTCACTAATAATATCCATAGAGCTTTTCTTTCTCATCATGCGTGTTTACTTCTGACTCTGCTTCATTCTCAAACTCAACCTACAACCCAAAATTATTAATCATAAGTACATCATTATAGTAGTTATTTATCTAATTTAGAGATTCTTTACCTCTTGTTGATCAATCAATCTGAATCGTCTGCTACGATAACAGATAGCACATCCTTCACTGACAGATTTATCGCCTCTATATTCAACCTGGCAAAGATTCAATAATGTTACATATAAAATATCATATATTTGAATTTCCGTCTAACTTATATGGTACAAGTGTTTTACTTTAAAGGGGAGTAGTTTTTACTTTTAGCAGTGATTGTGATTCAATTTCACTTTGATTCCAATTCTTACATAGTGTAGCGTGCCCAATTAAGGAAACATATAAAGAAAATTAGTCTTAACAAAATTTTTACCTTCCTCCTTTTGGCCTTGTATACAACCGAATAACACTATTCTTCTAGCTTAGGTTTTAGGAACTTTTCTAAATGATTATCGTACACCTGTACATATACAAATAATTACCAAGTTAGTTAGTTATGTCGTAAAGTGAAAGAGAAATATCCTAAACAAATGTTTTTTTTTTAAAAAAAAATCAATTTTGAATAATTTTAAAGAAAAGGATAAAAATTAAAATAAAAACAAAATACATGAAATACATTTGCACCAATCACTGATGGGGGTTGTGGTTGCTGATCCAACAGCTGGTCACCAAACACTGCGGGTTGTACTTGACTGGCCTTGGGTAGAATCCTAAACAAATGTTAGTTACCTCTTGCAGACAAACAATATCCGCGTTGTAACTTTGATCTCTTTTAACAAAGTGAATGTTTAATGACACCTCCATCAGGAGGGAGTTTACCTTAAAAAATTCTTATGTTTTTACTTTTCCAAATGTTTTAACAGTAATAATTAATAAGAAAACCAAGCATTCCAATGTATATTTTATAGACTTAAAAGATAAACATGTTCAAAGTGAGCCAATCGAGAAGTGAAGAATCAGAAAAGAAATTCGGAGGAAAGGTATTTCAAAGAGACAAAGCAAAAGAGCGATCTCTGAAAATATGAATAATGGACTCTTTCACTGTCATGGCCAAAAATAGCAGCATCTAACCCAATACCTCAAAGAGTTTTGCAAACACTTTAACCATATGAGGTCCACAAAAATGTCTACCAAAAGGTTTTCAACGTATTATACCAAAAAAGGTGGCTACGTGTCGAATATACACACATCCACCTGTCAAGATTTGGTCCATGGACATTACTTTTGCATAGAATAGAAATGTATATGGACCGCATATAATAAAAATGTCTGAGAGCTTTTTTATAAAAAATAAAGTTGAAAGGTTAAATCATATAGAATATAAATGTGTAAGTGACTAAGTCGTATAAAATAGAAATATCATAAGTCTTCTTATAAATAACCCATTAGATGTCCATGAGCAAAAAATATATAAAAAAGGCTAAATATGTTTAGACATTTAGCTACTTGTTAGTTTGCTCTTCAAGGGGCTCAGACATCATATATCATATATATAAAGTATGAACCCAAATCCAAAATTAACCAAAATCTTTCTACTCTCACCTCTCATCCCAATATCTCCTGGCTCCTTTGTGGTCAAAGCCTCCAATTGGAGTGGATGGCTTGTAAACTACAAGATTAGCATGCTCTAGCATTTATACAATTGTGTAAGTCTAAAACATTACAAAGTTCAAGCTTACTCCCAAATTGTTTTTCTAGCTTGAAACCCTTTCTTGATGACTTGTCAAAGATGTTCCGATATGAATGTTATAGTGTTTTCTCAAGTCTGCAACGATCTTGAATGTATTTTTGCCTTCCCTATCTCGTTGCCAACATATAAGGTTGTTTTTTCATGCACCATGCTCTGCAGGCTTGATTTGACAATTCGATGGAATTCCTTTATGTAAGGCTTAAGTACTCTTTTGCCCCTTTACCTTTCTCAAAAGACCCAAATAAGTTCTTTACCTTTTTTCAGGGACAAATAAATCCTCTACCTTTTGATCAATTTGACCCAAGCTACTCCTTTTTGGACGGAATTTTAACGGAGCCATTAATTGTCAGACGTGGCTTTTCCATATCAGACATGTGGGCCTCACAAGTAAAATTTTGAAGAAAAAAAAGTTTGAGGGCTTATTTGGTTATTTTGAATAAGGTAAAGGGCTTGTTTGGTCATTTTGAAAAGGTACAGGGCCAAAAGAGTTGTTTTTTCCATCTAAATTTTGCATGTGGGACCCATTTTATCTGACGTGGAAAATCCACATCAGACACTTAAAAGAATTCCATCCAAAAAGGGTCGATCTGGGTCAAATTCAAAAAGGTAAGGGATTTATTTGTCCAAAAAAAAGTTAGAGGGCTTATTTGGATCTTTTGGAAAAGGTAGAGGGCTAAAATGGTATTTAAGCCCTTTATTTAATCACCTAATATAAATAAAAAATAAAAAACAATAATAGTTAGAAGTGAAAGTATCGAAAAAACCAGTTGAATAACCTCACCACATTCATCCAAGAACAAAGTTAGAGGGGTATTTCGGTGCTTTAATGCTAGATTTTTTCGTTATTTGGATTGATGATTGAGGGTATTTGGGAACTTTGTTAAAAAGTTACTATTTGTGAGTCTCATTCTCCATAAACTAATATTTTTTTTGTTGGATTATTTATCAAATGATCCTTATACTTTTATGCTTTCTGCTATTTAATTCTTTACAATTATAGGTTGGACAGTTTAACACGTTGGCTTTTATTTTTGTATTTTTTGTTCTATTTGTTCGATTAAGGTGATTTAAGTGTCTATTAAAAGGTGATTTCATGATCTAAAATTTTCTTGAAGAACTCAAAAACCAATTTTAATGTTCGAATTCTAAAAAATGCTTTGAAATTTTGTGGTTTTGATTGACGGTCTATTTAATATCGTATAATTTTTTGTCCACATGTCCGATTGAAGCTATTTTAATTGACGAGTTTAAAAGGTTATTGCATGATATATGACTTTGATGAAGGACCCGAAAGCTAAATTTGATTGACGAGTTTCATGAAGGTTCAAAAGGAAATTTTTATGTTTCAAGATCTCCATCAATGAACATTTTCTTAATTAGATTATTTATCAAATGACCCTCATATTTTTCTACTTTGTATTACTTAGTCCTTTACTGATTCTTTCTTAATCGATTCAACGCTTCGGCTTTATTTTTTTTTATTTTTTGTTATATTTGTCCGATTAAGGTGATTCAGGTTCTATTAAAAGGTAATTTCATGATCAACAACTTTCATAAATGACTTAAAACACAATTTTTATGTTTAAATTAAAGAAAATACTTCCCAAATTTGGTGGGTTCGATTACTGGTCTATTTAATACCATATAATTTTCGATCCACATGTCCGATTAAAGTTATTCAAGTATCGGTTAAAATGTTATTATTGCATGATTTACGACTTTGATGAAGGATCCTGAAGCTAAATTTAATCTGCGAGTTTCATGAAGGGTTCAAAAGGGAATTTTTATGTTTCAAAATCTTCATTAACAAACATTTTCTTATTTGGATTTTTTATCAAATGACCCTCATACTTTTCTACTTTATACTACTTAGTCCTTTACAAATCATATCTTATTCAATTTTACGGTTAAACTTTTTGTTCTATTTGTCAAATTAAGGTAACTTAGGTGTCTATTTAAAGTTAATTTCAAGATCTACAACTTTCATCAAGTACTTAAAAGCTAATTTTTATGGTTCAATTTTAAAAATCTTTCTGAATTTTATGATTTAAATTGACGGTTTATTTAAGATCATATGATTTTTCATCCAGATATCCGATTAGCAAATCTCTCTTTATAAAATTTTTGACCCCACAACGAAACGTGGGTTTTATGATATATTTAATTAGTGGAAAATTTTGGATCTGATAAATTTTATCAAAGCAATCGATTAAATAAAGAAATTCTAGTCAGGCGAAATCGATTAAATAAAGAAAATTCTTTTTAATTAGGCGAAACCGATTAAATTAAAAATATTAATCAGTCGATTTTTTTGCCATCAAATCAAAACACCGCAACTGCTTTCCATTTCGTTAGAATCAAACAAATTTACAGGAACCATTCTTACCTTTCCATTTCGTTGAAGAAGAGTTTTCGAGACCCAAGTTCTCGATTACGGTTCCGATTTGGGTCTAAGAATCTGAGCATGGGGCTTAGTTTATATGAATTTGGATTTTGATTTTATTAGAAACCAAAACTAAAAGCTGATAACTTATTCATTCAATTGAATAAAGATAATAAAAACTCATCCAATTCACAATGAATCTTCAAAGCTTATATATATCTCTACTACAAATACAATTTGCATAAAATAGGGAAAAAAACATTATGGTACATGCGGTTTCAGAGTTCAATTTTCAAAGAATTATACTTGTTGGAAGCAATCTATAGATCATAAATATGGCTTCCATTATTAACAAACATACCTTCAAATATTATAAATTTCCAATAAGCAAATTTCACGTTTAGGCTGAATTCTTCTGAGCCAAGGCAAGTGTCTTAACAAGGCCTAATGCATTGCTTGTTAAATGTGCAACCCTAATAACACGTCTCCTCACCCCACGCTTCACCTTCATTGGGATGGCCTTATTAGCCAACGCATTCATGCAAGTTTCCTCTTCCTCCAAAGCGGTGTTCACCCACATCTGGATATCGTTCATTTGAACATGCATATGATCGGAGCCTCCGGCACGGTCCATTTCCTTTGTAGATTTTTGCAACTTCTCCACTGAATCACTGATATCTGACATGCAATCTATCATGGCTGCAGCTTCATTGGGTTTCAAGTTATGGAATCTTGACATATCCCTTAGCAACCTTGAAGTCGCTTTTGCGGCAAAAAGGGTCGTGTTGAGAGCTGCATGGGCGAATATCCTAGGGTTGGCTTGGATTTTGCTTGCATGGGGTGCCAGAGATTTAAGGCACAACTTTGGATAAGTTGTGGCCATGCAAGAATTTTTTACAAACAATTTGTTTGTAAGGTAATTGTTGCTATGGGATTTTCTTGAGGCTGAGCATGTGTTGAAGTAGGAAGACAATTGCAGAAGAACAATCAGAACTATTAGTGCATGGATTGAAAATGCTCTTGCCATCTCTCTGTTTTTTTAAGTATTATTGGGCAGTTTAATGAATTTGAGAGGGAAGAGTAATCCCAATTTATAGAAAATCCTCCCTCCATTAGAGATACTATTAGAAATTGAAATTGGGTTTCCTTATAGTGGAAGGCTTGTTTTATAATGATGATATGATAGCATTAATGATTCTAGAAATTACAATTCAATTATACCTCTCCCAATCCTTATTTAAGCTCTGTTTATGGCAGAGTTATACACATTTATTTACCCATATGTCAACAACCAGGGAATGATTAGAATCTTTAAATAGAATATTTATTGATACTATTTTATATGATGTTACATGTGCAAAATGCAATGCATGTTGCTTTTTTCCATTAAATCTCCTCATTATAGCTATGAGAATGACTTCCTTGTATGATTCTCCTTCTTCAAAAATCCTTAATGGCATTTCCCTTAAATTTGAATTTTATTTTATTATGTTGAAGTATATAGAAGATAATGTAGCAAAAAAATGTTTAGTGCTTACTAGAATTTCCTAGTTGATTCTGATCAAGCTCGGGCCGGATCAAAATCAAAATGTTTCCACCTTTTTAGTCATCATTTTTTGCAGACATAATCGAGTATCTCATGAAATTATAATGATTTTGCATTGTGCTTTGGCAGCAGAGCATATGGAGACTCCTCTCTACCCTACATACAAAGTGAACAGAAAAGAAGGCGAATAAGGCTGCAAATTTGTTATTCGAAAGAGAAACCAAATGTCATTTCACTCAAATTGTTGAGTTATGAAAAAAAAAGAGAGAAAAATGTCGAGCCATTCAAATTGAATTTTGAAAACGTCACCTGTTGGCCTTAAAAAGCATAAGAATTCATGTCTCCACAAGTCATGTCTAGCTTTAATGGCATTCTGGACCCGCAATAAGATATTCCATTTGAGCACCAAAATATCTTCTGCAATTTCTAATACAGTATATCATTTACTAATTTTGATTAACCTGTCCAGATTCATAATCATGGCTTTGGGTTTGGGGTGTAATGTAATTTTCTGTATATAAATTTAAAACTTGATTTGAAAGGTTTTGAACTTGTATTCGAAGAAACTAGATAACCACAAACAACAATTGGAAACTGGGTTTTTAGGGAAATTTTGAGTTACTTATGGTGTTGAGTAGAGCCATTCATTGAGATTTTCCGATTACTTGAACAAGACACTAATGGTGTTGCTGTTCGCAAAGCTTATGTACCCAAAAACAGGATTAAACTTCATAGCTAAAACAATTATGAGACTTAAGTGGAAATGAAGAGCCTGTACATTCTTACTAATGTCTAGTACTATAATTTGAAGCCATCAATAATTGAATTTTTGAGGTGGAAAAATAGATAGACATCAAACCCTTGATCTGCAATTAGAAACTATTATAATACATTTCCAACAGCACTTCAACAGTCCACACACTAAAATCTCATAAACCTTTGATAGAGTAAAGAACTCAACAAAAAAACAGTAATAAATACAGTTCACAACACTATCTGCAAATCCCCTGCTATCTTACAACTCTATCAGCTTATGCTTCTAGTTCTAAGAATCTACTTTGGGACAAAATTTTGACTCATTGTCCTGTCTGAGAAATCATACACAAACCCTCAAAGCAAATTGAAACAAGAAGCAAAAGTTGCATAATGTACATAAATATTCACTTAAAAAAAAAACTATCTTCCCCATAAAACTTTCATGAGAAAATTTTTAAGGAAACTGACTTTGAGTTGAGGCATATTTGTTGATAAGAGCCAGAGCATTGCTTGTCAAATGAGCAATCCTAACAATTCGTTTTCTTACCATAGTCTTAACATATCCATTATTAGCGACGCCTGCAAATCCATCCATGCAAGTATCTTCATCTGTCAACGCAGCACTAACCCAGGTTTGAACGTCACCCATTGTAAGTGTAAAATTTGAGCTCGTAATACTCCCGAGTTCATCAATGGACTGTTGCAACTGATCTACAGAGTCATCGATTACTTCAAGGCAATCCGCCATGGCTGCAACAACCCTATGCTGCAAACCATGGAATCTGGAAATCTTTATCATCAACCTCGAAGTTGCTTTGCTGGCTCTTAGGGTTACATTGAGAGCAGTATGAACTAACAATCTGGGGCTAGTGTTGATTTTGCTTGCGTAGATTGAGAGGGATCTGTAGCATAATCTGGGATAAATTGTGCTGCTGCAGGAAGATTTAATGTACTCAATGTTTCTTTTGCTGTGATATGGGGTTTCAGCTGAGCTTAAGGCTATGAAGGTTGTAAATTGAAGGATTAAGAACAGGATTAATGGCAGTCCATGGCGTAAAGATGAACCTTCCATTTTTTTCTCTGTTTCTCAAGAATATTTGGTTTAAGAGTTTAATTTATGATGATTTTAGAGAGGAGAAAAGAAATGTTGTTTTTATAGACAACCTTAAGCTTTTGTGGTTCCCACAAATGAGGAAGGTAAGGAAAAGCCTGAAATTAAGGGAATAAAACTTCATCATGGTAACAAAACATTGGCGATAGAAAGATGCTGATAAAACAATCAATTAAAGTTGTACTACAATTTAACAGCTGTTTTTTCAAAGTAAAAAAATTTCTTTGAATGTTGAATCCTAGGATTAAGGAATCCTTGTCCAAAAACAGAGCAATGGAAAATTAAAGAATTGGTGAATTCTCAGATTTGTGCCAATTTTCAAAGTGTATAGTTACCTAACTAAATTTTCAGGTATCTAAAACTTCTGGAATTTGACTTCATCACAACCCAAATGGACAAAATTGGAAATTTGGAAATAATTTGAACAATTGAACTACTATAAAGCATTTGTCAAGTTCAAAATTTCTAAATTAGGTGCAGTTATGTAGAACTTTAGAGTAATTATCAATCATTTGGTCTGAAATCCAGAATGAGTCTAATGACGACCGTGATTTGAGCTTGTAAAGTTGAATTTAACAATATCTTCTTCGAACTAAATAAAAATTTCCTGATTTTTTGGCAAGGAATTTATGAAGCATTTTCCCTCAATATCCCCTAAACCCAAAACCCAATCATCGCCTCTGAATTTTCTGAGGTGGGAGTTTCAAACTTGATCCTCCACGTACGTCGTCGTTATATCAAAATCGCAAACTAGTTGATGATGAGATACAGAAAACAGATTCCAATTCATTTAAGAGGGTAAGGCCTTCCCTTTGGAAACGTCACGACCAAGCATTTCATTTCGGAATCAATGATAAAATCCATGAAAAGGACAAAGATGGTATCGACGTCATGACTGTTTTTGATTAAAAATCGAGCAGAAAAAACCGTGCATTTAAGAAATTGGACTGACATGGCCAATGCCAAATGTCTTATTCCATCTCTTTCTGAGTTTATAATATATGGAAAATGGAAATTAATGGCCATACCTTAAACTGAGTGAGGTGTTATCTTTAGAAGGGTGAAGATGAATGCATGAGGCAAATGATTTGGGACGACATTAATTTTAGTGATTTGATTTGTTTCGGACTTTTGGGTAGGCCTTGATAGCTATTTTAAAGAGAGGAGTGTATCCAATTATTGAGTAGTATGAACCTACAAAAAAGGGTGGGAAAAGCTAGAAATCAGGCAGGGGAAAGCTAAATTTTTGTTTCCAAAAGTTAATAAAAAATTGTTCAGGTGGTTACCCAAAAACTTTAGAGATTCTATGTATACATGAGATTAATTAATTTCATTCATAACTTAGAAACAAAAATGGAAAATAAAAATCTATATTAATTATAATGTTAAAACCTGAGTTTGTCTCCTGAGTTGATTCGAAGACAAACTCAGTTTTTTAAACCACTCACGTAGTGAGTGCCCTGTATCTTGTAAAAATAAAGGGAGATTCCTATGAGGATTTTTTTTTAGTATTGCTACATGACCCTCTAACTTGTCCCTCCAAATTATCCCTCATGTCATCATAAAACTTATCATAACTTCTAAAACTCTATTCAAAAATAGCCTAAAATCAAGGGATTTACCCTCAAACTCTCCATATTTATAACTAGGGGCTAAACCTGTAATTTCTTACCTTAATTATTAAGAGGCTAAACCTGAATTTAATTTATTTCCTTAATTTCAAGTTGGAGGGACAAATTGGAGGGTCAAAAAGAATTATTCCCTCCTCTCCTTTTCCATAATCCAACACGTCCATCCCAGGATTCGAATCTGGGACCTCCCATAAGAAATCTCAAACTCTTAACTACTGGGTGTCCCCTTGGGGACAGATCTTGTGAGGATAAGTGTTAGGAGGGAGGAGGTCTTCAAATTTATGGTTGAAATATGAAGTATACCCACCGAATTTGGAAAAAAAAACACACACACACAAATTAATCAATCAAGAAGAGCATATTTCAAGTCCAAATACTTATAATTGTAGTTATGGGATCGGCTAACAGTTAGCACCCAATCCTGATGTAGCCATAGGCCCATGGCTGTGGAAAGCGTTGAATTTTCACCATAATTTTCAAAACGAGTGCCTTCAATCATTCGAAACACGAAAATATACTTTGTGCGATAGATTCAGAACTAGTCATTGATTAATGAGAATGGGGTCTCAATGGGAGAAATTGGTAGTATGTACGGGATGGTGCGGAGTCAGATAACCTAGGGTCCATTACCAATTTTTTTTTCTTTTTTGGCCAAAAGGGTCCATTATCATTAATGTAAGGTCGTATATCTAAATTCAGAATCAGACTTGTAGTGGAAGGCACCTAAATTCGGGTTTACACATCCTCTAATTGGTAGATATATGATACTAATTTTCACAAAAGAGTGCTCCAACTTACCCTAACAATAAAGAAAAAGGCAACCCTTCTTAATTCTACCAATGAGTTAGTTAATTAAGATGCATATATCCATATCCAACTCAAAACGGCAAAACCCATTGTCTAGTCAAAATGAGATTTGTGCCAACTTAATTTTCCACCATTTAATTCCACAACTCAAAGTTTCACAAAAGATTAACGAGGAAGACCTGTGAATTTTTATTTTTTTTTTCTAAAACCAAAGTGGCCAGGTAGGAAACCATTCGAAGTGACGAGATGAGCTGGTCGAGGCCTAGCTTTAGGCCCCATATTAATGTGTTTTCCATGTATTGCAAGAAAAAAGACCGACAGAATGATAATAAAAAAGTAATAAGAATAGTAAATAGGCATAAATTGTTTTAAGGTATTATTATGTTTTAAACCCGTACTAGAAAAACCTTTAATACCATAAATAACCACAACACAAATTGATAAAAAGTAAAGAATGATTAAAAGATTAAAACATAAGGCAAGTGATAATTCCAATTTCCATGTGATCTGATCATAATTAGTCTCCCTAATCTAATTCCATTCACTTTTTTCCTTTGCAATTGAATAATATCACATGGGTCGCACTCGCATATCACTTTGTGGGGACTTGCAATCCTTTTGAGCAGCTTTAAATCTCATGCAAATGAATTTCTATTTGAGTAAAATTTTTTGTTCTAGGCTAAATTTTCCTTTTTAAGTGCGGTGAAATGGTTGTTACCTTAATCTTGATTTCTCCATGACTTTTCCCCACTTGGATCCTTATATATAATTAATTGTTGCTAATTTGGGACTAAACCTGGTTTTAATTGGGATTTTTACTATTTGTTAAAACTCGAAAACAAACAAACTATAATATTAGGTACACGTGACGTAATTTGGTGGTTGGGGCATAATGAGGCACCAAAAATGGGTGCAGAGGATTTTGATCCAAGAAATTGAAACTTTACTCGACATAAAAAAAATTGACATGTATAATTCTCTAGTCTTAAAGATTTCCTTTGGATGATTCAAAAACGCTTTGATCAAAGTTTACTTTTCGTCTGACTAATTAATAAGTACTAAGTGACTGTGGATGAGAAGAAGGGATAAGCTTTGTATGAATCTACGATTGCTCCTTTAAGAAGAAAAAGATGGGGTTTTGCAACTTTTCATGTTGGAAGATTTACGTTAATGACGTGCAATTCTAAAAATTAAAGCAAAAAAATGGGATTCGGTCGCCTGCCGGTAAAGGGAGGTCTTAAATCTGTCTACTTTTTCTTTAACTTTTGTTTGTTTATTCCGTTGATTATGGCCCGACTGTCTCCTCCTGATTTTTCTATATGCTTAAACCCATAATAAAGTTAGGTTCTGGTCGTTTAAACAGGTTTCAAACTGTCTTATCTTTTATATTCTTTGGCAAAATGAAATCTGCAAAATGCAAATATTAAAATCCAGAGCACTTGGCAACTAGCCAAGATCATATCCCAACTAGTATTATCTTCCATTTCATTCTTATCATATAAAAAATGAGATATGTCCAAAAGCAAAGAATTTGACAGTAAACTCAATTGATTGATCAGTTAATCAACGCCTGAAAGGAGATTATTTTCGACACAAGTCGCAATCTATATTAGATTTAGAGCTTTGAAGTAGACTTTATAATTTATATCAGAAAAAAGATTCTCTTATTCCGCTGCTGGGGTCTATGATATCCAAGCCTAGTCTCTATTGATGCGTCTGTTTTGTTTCTTTCCTGAGAGTACTTTTGTTGTTTTTTCTGTGTTTTGTCCTACTACTATCTGAAGAACTGACTCAACTTCTCTTCCTGTTCTGGACCAGATCCTCTGTTTTCGTTACTTGCCCTTTAAGATAATAAATGAAAAACCCCATTAAATTTCTCAATAGGACCATGGAAGATTAAAGGGAAGAAAAAATGAAACAGAAATGATTCATTTACATGATTCCATTCAACAGAAACCAAAACTTTACTATCATACAAGACGATGATCAACAACTTTTTTAGCATATATTAATATACCGTGTGATATAATTACATAACTTCAGACAGGCAAACCCTTTTCAGAAAGACACAAACCTTAATTAACAGACGCCATCAACACTTTTTATACATAAAAGATAGAACCAGAGATTCTTCATGTTGAACCTAAGGCTTCTCAGTAGGTACAGCAGCTTGGTGTCTTGATGCAAAGCGGTTTACTAATGCAAGCGCATTGCTAGTGACTTGAGAAACATTGACAACCCTTCGCCTTATTGCAGTCTTAATGTTTCCGTCCATAGCGCGGCCTGCGAATCCATCAAGGCAAGTATTCTGATCTGTAAGTGCAGCACTGACCCATGTCTGGACGTTGCTCATGTGAAACATAAAGTCATTTCCAATATGGCTAAGTTCCTTCACTGATTGGCTAAGTCTGTCTACGCTATCACCCATATTCTCTATACAGTCTTTCACAGCTTCACGCTCTCTCGGCTTGATGCCCCTCACTTGAGTCATCTTGGAAACGAATGCTGCAGCTGATTGAGCCCTGGATACGCTGACTGATAAAGCAGTTTGAGCAAGATGTTTCTCATTTCTTTGAATCACTCTCGCATACCCTGATAGGCATTCAACACATAACGCCGGATATCTTGTGGCTTTACATGATGCCACGATGTAATCTGTTGGGCTTGAACTCCTGGTGGAAGCAGATGCAGCAGCAATATAAAGAGCAGAGGCCAAAACTAGTATGAAACAGCTTAGTCTTGTCATGTTATGTCTTTGAAGGAGAAGATCAGATTAGAGATAGCTGAAATGGATGATGATGATGATGATGATAATGAAATGAATTATGTGAGAGTTTATTTATAGTGAATTGAAAAGATTGTTCACTATCTTCCATTTTTCAGATTAAATAAAGGAAAATGTTGGTCACATGCCTTCTTTCCTTTGGCTTATTTCTCCTTTAACTGCTTTTAATCTTCTCATTTTGCGGTGATTGTTAATTGTTTTTTCATTATGTTTGGTGACAAGGCATTCTTTTTTGCTTTTTCAAAAGCACACAGTAATATGAATAGATTTGGGACAAAAGCACAATAGCAAGATTTGGTAATAAAGCAGAGAATAGGGTTGAAATGCACTGGTCAATGTTTTAACAATCTAACTTATCAAGAACAGAACCTCATCATTAGGATCGAAGGAAGGAAATACAATTTGAATGGTCTAGATCAACCAAACATCATTAAAACCTACTAGAAGATTCCAAAAAACCAAAAATCTAACACAATAAAGAATGGTATCATAAACAGAGGAGAGATCATTGCCACCAACTTTGCGCTCACTGCAAAGCTAAGTATGCGAGAAACTTTTGGTGATGATAACACTGTGGGTTTACCTGTCGTTTATTGAAGTTTAACTAACAAGATTTCAAGTTCAGCCCTAAGCTACCCTCGATATATGTGCTTATGAAATAATGAAATCAACCAATGAACCTAATAGCTAACACTAATATATTACTTTGATCACTGTGCGGTCTCCATGACTTTCATTTTATGACATCTATCATGTGAAGATATTTATTAGCATGATCAGTTGCTTAATCCCTATTAGCTCTTTTTCACTTCATAATCAATCATGTAACACATCATATACTAGCATTTCTGTATTTTTCTAATTCAACAATGAACTTAATATCATCAAATATGAATATATGATGAATGAATATTACACTCCTGTTGAAGAATGACAAAATCATTGTATAAACTTTAATACAAAGCTATGTCTTTGTACATGTTAAGTACTATCCTTATCTTAGTACAATATCTTAATCTATTTAAGTGCAGAGCAATACAGTAATGTAAATGATATAACATGACTCACCAAGAATCGATCAAAAAGACACCGTACTCATCAGTAAATTTATACACGTGTACACTATACCGTCAAGTATTTCAGAACAGCTGAACGAATCTTTTCCATGAAAGCTGCTGCTTCTTTCTGCAAAATAAATAATCGACCCAAATTTTCATTCAGTCTGAGTAGCAAGCAGTTTTCAAGCATGGAAGTAGATTGCAAACAGTTGGTGCACATATTTTCATCAAATTTTAGCAGAAAAGAGAGAACATGTTGAAGCTTTCACGGTGGCTAAAAGGTACTCTCCAAATCAACAGAAGATGTCAACTTAAGACATATTGGAACAAAAACCATGAGACAAATGGAAACAAAATAAACAGATATATAGAGAAGTAACTGTTATGTTTCCACACAAATATGTAAACAGAAAACCTCTAGGGCCCTGATTAAGTGATTAGGTAATCAAGAAAACTTGAGAAAGATCAATTGGGAATTTTCAAGAGGTCATAGAAGAGGGATTTCTATGGTGGTCAGGTGGGTGATGCGAACCTTACAATCTTGGAGAAAAATAAAAATTATACTTCTCTATCTCATGCACAATTATGATATGAATACAAGCATCTATATATTTAGGATTCTTGAATCTTGAAGACAATGCTAACCTGGTTACCCATGTTTGCACTAGCTATATTCTCGTCAAGAAGTGCCAATAATGATCTATTTAGTTCATTGGCTTCAACCATCTCCAACAACTGCATTGCAATACAAAATTCTGTTGAGCTGCATAAAATCAAATATATAAAAGGAACTCCATTAATGGGCAGACAGGCACATACTGTTTCTTTTATATTCTTCGATGTAAAGATTTTGGTAAGGCTTTTCTTTGCAGTTATAAGGTCAGCTTGCATCCTGTCGTATGCTTCTGTGATCAGAGGACCAAAAATAGTTGGTCAAAGGAAAAAAGGCATTAAGTCTTTAACATTAAGTTGTGAAAACCATACCTGTGCCTTCTTCCAACGCTTTCTGTAACGCCTCCAGCTCAATCAGTCTGTCCTCCATATCCTACAATACTTACCAGCTTTTAGATTTTCAATTCTCTCAGTTCTTTTTTTGGCCAATTATCTTACAGAAGTTACATGAATAAAGGATTATAACACACATATAAATGCCATAGAACAAACAAACCTCGGTCTTTGAAACAGCAAACCGAATCTGGCCTATCTCAAATTTGAGGTGGGAGAAAAATTCCTCATCCAATCTACAAAGTTCACAAATCAAGGTGGTGTTCTTAAATTGGAAGTGTAAACTTTGAAGTGCATTCCATTATTTCTTATAACAAGTAAAGCCTAAAAATCTAACTTCTAATCCAAGTTCAAGCTTTTGCCTATTGAATATGCAAATATATCTAGTGAAAGAGACTTCACAAGTACAACACAATCTTTTTCCATGCATAATTGAAGTTACTAACCTCTGCCTCATCCTTGCAATTTCAAACTCAATCTCCTGAGCTTCAGTGTCAAGAAAATACTCAATCAACTCGGCTGGAGTATCGGGTATTTCCCTGGACTAAGAATTAAACCACAAGTACAACAACAGCAACAACAAAAGAGGAGGAATTTCAACATCCACTCAAAAAAGGACGAAATAGCATATTAATTAAATTAGAACACATTAATAAAGTTACTATACTTCGCGAAGAGCTCGACGCCGTTCTTTTTCTTCGCGTAGATGTTGCTCAAATGCTTCTCGAGCCTCTGAGTCTTTTTCTAACCGTCTTTTAAACTCGAGACGAGCCAGGTGACCTGTCTGTGGCGGTCCTTTAAAGATACCTTCCGGGTCCTTCCTTCGATAAAAGAAAGAAGAATCCATTTCAATCTCAAAGCTTCAATTCGATTAATCAAACTGTAATATATAGAAAGTAATTCAAAAAAAATTATAATAATAACGAAATTTGAATTAGTTTTGTACCCATTGAACGCAGGAGATTTTGAGCCTGAAATGGGTTCGTTTTATTGTTGTTGAACGGAAGGCGGCGGCCGCGGCGGAGGTGGCGATGCCAATTGAGAGAGTGGCCATTGTTATTGGCCCTTTCGTATAAGCTTTTTCCGCTTTCTTGTTCTTTTGGTGTGTTGATGATGGCGTCTTATCCGTTAGAATTATTATTGCTGTTCATGATTGCAAAATTTCAATTAATGGTGGGTTTTGTTGGGTAGTGGCGGGAATAATGGCCGTTGGATGGCATAGAATTTTAGCTCTCATCCGCACCGTTAAAAAATGGAGCGTTATATTTTGGGTTCGTCTGGTCCAGCTAAGAAAAGTTGTGCCTTTTGTTTCGAGCCTTGGGCCTTTTTTTTGGTGCAACGAGCCTTGGGCCTTTAGTATACCATAGTCAACTCAATAATTAAATACATGATTGATCAACCCAACCCAAATAGCTTTATGATTAAATGGTTAAATATAATAAAAATAAAAATATTATTGTTTTTTTCTTTTTCTTGAAAACAAGCAGGATAATCATAAACTAACTATGTGTAAATCCACGGAAAAGCAACACCCCTAGCATCAACATCTAGCAGATTCATCATATCATCAAGTGGATCAGGAAGCAGCTCGAAATCGTCGTCCAATTCACACGTAGAATTCGCTAAATAAAGATATTATTGTTAATATGAAAATTTATCAAATTTTTTGGAACAATAATTTCAGAAAGCCACCTCAACATTATGTTCCCCCAGGTAATGGCCTTAAAATATAATAAATAAATTATCTTGCAAGAAACAACATTTGAATTTTGACCAGTTGTTGTAACTGATAAATGAAATTTGCAATTTCTTACTTTGTCCCTTTCAACAATTTCATATTAATTTCCTTATGACCTACTTGTATTAAATTAGTTGCTTGTTCATTCTGTCAACCCCCCCAAAAAAATTGCTTGTTCATTCTAATGTATGACATTGACCGGTTCAAGAGAAAATTCACCTATAGACCATTTCTCTTTTGATCATTTTTGTAATTTTATGGAAATCAAAATGTTTTTTTTTTTAGAAATTTAGTACTAACTATGACAAAATAAAAAATAGTACTAACGAAAAGTCACATTTTATTTTCCACAATTTAACCAATCATTTGAAATTTTGAGATTTATTCATAAGTTCATTGTGTTCTTTTAGCTAAATTTGATTGTTTATTCCTGGTTAAACAAACATTAATGGAAGGTTTCCCCATAATTATGTGCCTAGTTTTCAGCCATGGATTTTACTGTTAAAAGCTTGTCTTTCAGATGGTGCTTTAAGAAAATGATAGGAAAACAAAACCATTACTCTTCTCGAAGAAAATGGCATGACCCAACAACATAGATTACATACCTAAGTTAAAACTAGAAACAATATTCCATTGACCAGTTTAAATTAAAATTTGGTTTATTTTTCTTCAATTGTAACTATTATTACATGATGATGAAGGAGACTCATTCACCTGTCCAAGTATAGAAATGGGATTTGTGCTATTTTAATCATAAAGGAAGTAAGGAACTACTCCATATTCTAATGAAGAATATAAATCATGAACTTTCCAAGTTTTGCTATCCCATCCCAAAAAAAAAGAATTCACCATGTAAGTCTTCCATCACTTGTGTACAAAGACAAGAAGAGTTATTCATAAATAAAAGGTGCATCTTTTTCCTTACAAGTACGCATAATATAATATCCCATATTAAAAAGGAAAAAAAATCCGTCTCCCTTTTCTTTAATATTTTTTCCCCACCTCCGTCCATCAAGCTAGCATGAATCACAACTCACAAGTGGACGACGCACTTGACGAGAAGACGGTCTGGGTAAACGCCTGTTAATTTCGGGCGACCTTTTTGATATGTTTTTCCAGCAAATGAACTGAAAATGGTGAAAAGTATATAATATTTATATTTAATAATGGCTTGAAAATTGAATTTGGGATTATTGAGTTATTGACTACTAGTATATATATATATCACCCGTTCACACTTCTTTTTTCTTCTACCTTTCTTGGCTTCTGGCTGTGTGTGGAGAGTTTTATTGACTTTTGACTATATGATTTTAGGCCAATTGGCAGGGCCTGAAGCCGCCTCCCAGTCTCAGTCTCAGCCTAAGATTAATTCATTTTTGTTGGCTTTCGCAAGACTTCTTAGGCCCATTTTAAAGTCAAGTTAATTAATTTACATCATTTTTCTATTTTAGTATCTTCTAGCCTTGGGATTTAATATATCGCACCTTATTGATAAAAAAAAAAAAAAAAATCTTCTAGCCTTGGGAACACTCTGTTTCAATAACACGTAGACACTCTGTTATCTTCCCCTGCTCAAAAACAGGGGAAATGGAATAGGGGAGGGCAGGTTAGCAAACTTAACATGGGTTATTATTAGTACTATAGAATTTCTTAATCATATAAAATCAGCTAGAATCCATGATGAAAATCCCTTGCATCAATAATTTTATTGCTTTTAAATTTATGAAATAGGGGCTGGTTGGTTGTACTTGTTCCACTACAAATACCATTCTAAGCATGTGATGCAATTTAATATACACAAAAGAAAGTCAAATTTTATTTAGTACTAATAATATAATAAATAATGATAATAATAATCATAATAAATTAAGCTACTTTCACTATTGTATTTCTCTAGCTATGATTGATAATTAATTACCTTTTTTTTTTTGAGATAGATAATTAATTACCTTGTATAGTTGTATTTGTGTAGTAATTCATTTGATCGGTAACTTTATTTTCTAAGTATTTTCTTTTAGATATCAAATCTTCTTTCTTTCTAATTAATTCATCAGTTGAGAAAAGTATACACTATAGACAGCTGTAATTATATGAATGGATTAAATAACTAATGGATGAAATGGCCACGACGAATGGTCACTAGCAATTGCAATTAGAATGTTCAAAATTGATTAGTTCCAACCGCATAATTAAGAAAATGATGATCTAAAAAATGGACTCAAAATCATCATTATATAAATTAATCAACAAGGGTAGTAAGCGGCTTGTTTCAGCTTAACCAGGTTTCAAGTTCGAGACATTGCGTATGCAACTGCCCATGTTGGTAGACTCACTCACCAATGATTAAACCAGTTGCGCGATATAGGTCGAATCCGGATTAGTTCTGAATACCACCAGATGGGGTAAAAAAAATATTATATAATTTAAAAAAAAAACTTTAGAGCTCATTTGGTAGTTTATCTAGAAAATAAAAAGGATAGAAAGTGTGGGATAAGAAAGTTTTCTCTTGAAAAAGTACTTTAGAATGTTATTTAACCCTCTAAAATTTAAATTAAAATCCTAATAAAGTGTTTTATTTTTCATAAAAAGAAGTGAAAAGGTATTTTAACATCAGGGAGGTGTGAAAAATATTTTCTTACTTTGGAAAAAAAGTATTCAGGTTAGTGACCCTAAACTTTCTCTAGAAAAATTAACCAAACATATTAAAGTTGGAGTATTGCTACATAACCCTCCAACTTGTCCCTCTAATTTGTCCCTCCTGACGTGTCATCAGAAAACTTACCATAATTTCTAAAACCATATTCAATAATAGTCTAAAATCAATGGATTTACCCTAAAACTCTCCATATTTATAAGCAGGGGCTAAACCTGGATTTAATTTCTTACCTTAATTATTAGGGGGCTAAATCTAAATTTAATTTATTTCCTTAATTATTAGGAGGGTCAAGTTGGAGGGACAAATTATAAGGTCAAAAAAATTATTCTTAAAGTTATTTCTGACTATACTTTCTATGAAACATGGTTAAATTCACGCAAAACAATTTTCTTTTTTCTATCCCCTCTCTATCAATCAAATCATAAAATCTTGAGAAAACAACATTTTTTTTGTAACAAATATTTTTATTTTATTTTTATATTTTATATTTTGATTGAACCAAAAAAAAAAAACAAAATATAAAAATAAAATAAAAACATATACTATATAACCCAATTTCGGAAATTCTCGAGCGTGAAGTGGGATGCCAATCAGAGCGCGTTTCTAATAACCTAAAGACTTGTCTTAACCCTCTAATAAGTCAGTATTTAAGCAAAATACCCAACACCGAAAAGACAGAGAGATCATCGGCAAAAACACAGAGTCGAGTCGAGCAGAGAAAAAGAGATATCAAAGAACTGAGTTTGAAAACGCCATGGCTAACAAGTTGTTGATCATAGCTGTTCTTGCCATTTTAGGGACGATGGCCACCGTCACGGATGCGCAACCAGCTTGTGCGTCGAAACTGACGCCTTGTTTCCCTTTCCTTAACAACGCCACCGCCAAACCCACGAAAGACTGCTGCGACCCGATCAAAGACGCCGTGGCTAATGATCTTACCTGCCTTTGCAACATCTACAACGACCCTAATCTTCTTCAAGCTCTCAACATCACTGTCGCGGCTGCTCTAAGAATTTCTAGTGAATGCGGGATTACTCAGGGTCTCAGCTCCTGCAATCGTATGTGTCTCAAACAGCTTCATACTCTTTTTTTTTTTTTAATTTCATTTTCTTTTTCCCCAAGTCTTTAGATTCATATGTTGCTGTCTGGAAATTCTGATTTTAGATCAGACTAATTTATTATATTTATTTCTTGATCCTTTTTTCCCAGTTACTGCCACCTCTCCTACGTCTGCTCCACCCCCACCAGGTAATTAACCATATCTTTAAATTTTTCTCAGATTAACTTTTATTTATAATCTTTGAAAAGAAAACATAAATTTTGTCGAAATTCTGAATGAGTTTAGTCCGAAGTAGTAATTGCTAGCCATTATCAATTTATCACATATACTTGAAATGAATCTGGGTTTTTGTCATTTTGACCGGCCTTGGGAAAACATGTGATCTTTTTTTGTTGGGTGGGTTAGAACTTAGAAGACTAGAAGTAGAAAACATGTGAAGTGAAGGCCAATTGTTGGGGCGTTGGGCCTACTAAAATGATATTTTTCTTCTTGATTGGGAAGCCATAATTGAAGGCTAAAATTATACATAAATGTGAAATGAGGAGTTGGTGATGCCAGCTAAACTTTGCATACTTTTCGGTGGTGCTCGCATGAAGATTGACTTTTTTTTTTTTTTTTTTTTTTGGAAATATGGCCAAAAAGAAAGGATTTTCATAGTATAAACCTAATTGCATACAATTCCTTGGAGAAGCTAGACAATGTTTTATTGTCTTCATTTTGGTTAAAACATTTTTGTTCAGATGGAGAAGTATATAAAAGTCAAATAAGAAAAGTAATCAATAGAAAGTTCCAAATTTTAAACACACACCCAAACAATATTAGGTCTATGTTTTCACATTTTCTTGTTAGTATTCCCTTTGTCTCTTTCTTTCTTGTTTTGTTTTTATCCCCATTTTTGGGTTAATGTCTAATGTCTAGCTTGACCAGGCTTAAGGCTAAGTTATTCATATATGCTTTAGAAGAATAAGTTTGTGAATGCTTGAATTGCCCACTATTTCTGCTTTTTAACATTTTGCTCATAAATTGTGCAGGACAACAAGCCGGAGGTGCTGACAAGATTGCATTGACTGGATTCTCCACCTTACTCTTATTTTTGGTCTCCGCATTGTTTTATTAAGGTGACAAATTCCTTTGGAACCTTTGATGAGCTGATGGGTTTCTCAGGGTAAATAATATATCATTCAGAGATTAGGCATTGGAGTTTCCATTTCCATTTCCATTCATATCTCAGAGATTTCATTGTTTGCTCTGTATTAATTTGTCTTGTACTTTTGGTTGATCATTAGTGTTGCTATTAAAACATCCTTTTTATTCAGTCTTTATTCATTGTATGTCAGAATTTGATTGAGTTCATCATTTTTCTTGCTCCATAGTGTTTCTCAGCATTAAAAAATGGGTTCTCTTCACTATTTAAAACTATATAAGTCTATAACTTTGTTTTGGTACCAAAAAATGTAAAATCCGAAATGAAAAAGAAACTTATTGGGCGCAATTAGAAGGCTTTAAACTGTAATTACTTGATGGGCTTCACTAGTGGGCTTCATCAACAAAGGTTCTTTCATTTTTATGGACTGGGTCTGCCACCCCAAAATAGCATGAGACTATAAAATTTCAAAGTAATCAAAATTCAAAGCAGTCTTAAAAAAATAGTAATCAAAATTAGGTCCAAATTGATCCACGAGTGATTGGTTCAAGGTTAGGTGAATGGAATAAAATCATTGTTGAAAGAGCTTTATTTTCGTAACGAATTGACCCGACTTTAATAAAGTTAATTTATAAATATATATAAAAAAACAAATCCAAATTGCCTTCTAAAAATTGAAGTATGGTTCAAGAATAGAATCATCTCTTAAAGGGAAAAAAAATCATTTTTTGGGGCAAACAAGAAGGAAAATCATTTAAATCACAAAAACATGTACCTATAAAAGCAATAATCTTTGGCCAAAAAAATAAAAGCAATAGTATAAATAATCTACTCTTTATTCTAGGCCGAAAAAAGAAAAAGAAAAGCAGGCTGTATTATTATTGGGCCCAAGTTTATGATTCAAAGCGGATCCCTATCCTATAGAAGCTACTAGAAGAACCGAGTCATATATTCTCGTCTCGTCTATTCGTTTTCTTTCGACTTTTCCCCTCTTGCTTATGCATCATAAGAAAGAAAAACCCCCCAAGTTTCTAAAATCCAAAAACCCACCGATTGAAAACAAGAAAAACCTCCCCAAATCCCCAAAAATGGACGCGGCGAAATTGAACGAGCTCAAGAAGTTCATCGATCAGTGCAAATCCAATCCTTCCGTTCTCGGTGATCCTTCCCTCTCCTTCTTTCGCGACTATCTCGAAAGGTAAATTTCCAATCACTCTACTCTACTCTCTATTCTCACTCACTCTCAGCTTTACTCGCAAACTTTATAAAATAATAATACGTCGTCGTTTTTACAGTCTCGGAGCAAAGATACCTTCCTCTGCTTATGGCCATGGCGCCAGCGATTCCAAAGACGTAACCGTTTCAACACTACTTAAAATGATATCTACTTTGTTTTTTCCTTTTTTTGCTGTTACTGATTTTCTAAGTTGACTGACGATTTTTTTGATTTACAGAAGAGTTTTGTGGAGGAGGAAAGTGATGAGGAAGTGGGGGATGAAGGGGAAAAGATTAATGTAGAAGAAGAGGAGGAGGAAGATGAGATTATGGAATCGGATATTGAGCTCGAAGGTGAAACTGTTGAGCCTGATAACGATCCTCCACAAAAGGTACTAGCAAGTTCACAGATATGCTTCCCTTGTTATTTTGTTTTTGGGTTATTTATGTTTTATGTTTTCGGTATTTGCAGATGGGAGACCCTTCAGTTGAGGTAACTGATGAGAACCGCGATGCTTCACAAGCTGCCAAAGCCAAAGCCTTAGATGCCCTTTCTGAAGGTAACTAAATTAGTACTTATTATTGATTTGTCTGTTTTTGTTTCAGTTTGTATTCGTATTTGATGTATCACTGTAATACAGGGAAGTTTGAAGAAGCTATTGAGCATCTGACAGAGGCGATTCTGCTGAATCCAAAATCGGCTATTATGTATGGCACTAGAGGTTGGTTTTGTTTATTAAAAGTTATGTGCTATGTTGGGTTTGAATTTTTTAAATGGATTCTTATGTTCAAGTTATTTCATGATATTTTTGGTTTCAGCTAGTGTTTACATCAAGATGAAAAAGCCCAATGCTGCTATTCGTGATGCCAATGCAGCTTTGGAGGTTCGTATTTATGTTATTGTTTGCATTGGTATAATTGTGGTTTTACACTTGCCCTTCTTACAATAAAATGCTTAAGTAGTTAGTTAGTGAATCTTTTGAATCGTGTCCTGTATTATTGTTCAGTTCCGCAATATATTTTTAAGGGAGTAATGCACTGCAATATCATATTTGTTGTTTGTTTCCACATGTCTTAGCCGTATTTTGTTAAGAATGTCGTGAATTTGGAAGGAAACTATTTTATATCTTCTACATTCTTGTCTTTATAGATCAATCCAGATTCTGCTAAAGGCTACAAGTCTCGTGGCATTGCACGGGCAATGCTTGGTCAATGGGAAGATGCTGCAAAGGATTTGCACCTGGCTTCAAAGTTGGATTTTGATGAGGAAATAAACAATGTTCTTAAGAAGGTTTCCTTGTCTATCCTTTATTTGAATGGTTTAGTTTGTGTTGTAATTATTGGAATAGATGAGATTTTGAGATGAGAATAATCAACGATGAAATTTCAAGAATGATTTGATATAATCATGGTTTACTTGCATGGTTAACTTGTAATTATTGGTTTAGTTTATAAGATAATTCTCCCTTTGTTATGGAAATGTGAACTTATATTAACTATGCTTCCTCTACTTGACTTGACTCTATCAAGCTCTATTCCACTCTGATTGTGTGATCCAATCAAAATGTTATGTATTACGTGTTTTGAGCCTTTTTAAAAGTGACTACTAGGGTAGATCTTCTTCTGAGAGAGAGGTATGGAGTTATTTTTTTGCCACTATAATTTGCGATTTGGGCTTTATAAACATCACCAAAAATGAGAGACAGGAATAGTGTTTGCTATGATCCTGCTTTGGGTGCTCACAGTGACTCCTATGCTTAAACAGGTTGAGCCCAACGCACACCGCATTGAGGAACACCGCAGGAAGTATGATAGATTGCGCAAAGAGAGAGAGGACAGGAAGATTGAGCGTGAGAGACGACGACGTCGTGCTGAAGCTCAGGTAATTTAGCACTCATTCATCTTTTGCCAATGTTCTCTTACTTTGTGTTTTGTTGACTTTGATTCCACTGCTTATTTTGCTCAAGGCTGCATATGAGAAAGCTAAGAAGCAGGAACAATCTTCCTCCAGTAGAAGACCTGGAGGCATGCCTGGCGGTTTTCCTGGAGGTATGCCTGGAGGAATGCCTGGTGGTTTCCCTGGAGGAATGCCTGGAGGAATGCCTGGAGGTTTCCCTGGTGGTATGCCTGGTGGGATGCCTGGAAATGTTGATTTTAGCAAAATATTGAATGTAAGTATGATGCGAGAGGCTTGCTTTGATTTTATTAAAGCAATCAACTTCTTTGCTTATATAGATGATATTGTGCTTTCTTCTTTCACATTCTTTTAAAGCTGAAATGCCTCATCAAACTTGCTTCTGATGTGGTTTCTGATTATGATATCTTGTCCAGGATCCTGAACTGATGGCGGCTTTTAGTGATCCAGAAGTCATGGCTGCTCTGCAAGATGGTAACCTTCTTTTCCCCTATGTTTATGTATCTTTGTTACCTTTGTGTTTCATCTCTCTCTCCTAGATTTGTGAATTTTGAAGTTCTACTTCTACTCTTAAGTTCTATCGTTTTTAAATTTTCACCTTACCATCTTCTAATGGACTAGGACTATGCTTGCAAAAGAAAATGTAGGAGCATATTTTACCTGGGTCTTGATTCTGGTACATATTGGTAGAAAGTTCATTACCTGGTTCTATTAGGATACAGAATGGACTCTTATAAGGAACTCCAGCTTTTGCAGATCTTGAACATATTTTTTTGGGAATACAATCCTGGCTATCGAACCTCAGTCAGTAATTTGTTGTCCATTGAGCTGTAATTTTAGTCTAGTTGTTAGCTCTATGTGTGTTCTTTAATGCTTTTGGTAATTTCATCATCTATTTTCATATGAATCATCATAATCTCGAAATAAATAGCTGTCTTCTCTACAAGATTAACTAGAGAACTCTTTCCAGGATTATTTTTACAAATCTAAAGGGCTTCTTTGCTGTTTGCCAATTGTTTTGCAGTGATGAAGAACCCTGCTAATCTAGCAAAGCATCAAGCCAATCCCAAGGTGGCTCCTATAATTGCAAAGATGATGAGCAAATTTGCAGGACCTAGTAAATAGTTGTCGGAATGGGAAATCATATATGTGGGACATATCATATATGTGGGAAAAACTTGATTAGTCTTCTTTTGAAGGAAACAAAACAATGTTTAGTTTAACTTCTCATTTACAGTGTAAATCATAGTAAATGGAAGAGTCGGCAATTGTTGTGCTGGGAAATTGGTTTCATGGATTGTAGACACTTTATATTTCTGATGAATTGAAAGGACTTTGATGAGTCTTCGGCAAATCTTTCAAACATTTTAGGCATTCTATTTTCCAAGTACAACAATCACTCACTGTTCCTTTATTCCAAGTATTAGATTCATGACCTTCCTTGAAAGTTTGATGCTTGGAATTTGGAAAGTCATTTTAGCTTAGATTCCCCTTCAGCCCTCGTGGCCTTTTTAAGACCTTGTGTCCCTTCATGGCCCACGGGATTAACAGTTTTCCGCCGTTGGTTCAATATATTGTTTTTAAATGTTTAGAAATTTGATAACTACTAGCCTACTGCTTGCTTGCGACTTGCGAGCGGTGGTTAAGAGAAATAAGTTTTAACGGTAATTCGAGAAGTGGAATAAAGAACGGTGATTATAGGGGCAAGGCAAAAGAAAAACAAAACCGAGGAAATACCCTCGAAGAAATTATAAAAAGGTTTCTTTCTAAAAATAAATAAAACTTCCAATGCCGACAACCTTGCTTGGTGGATGTAATTTAACATTACTGGACGTCACTAATAAAATGGTTAATGGGTTCTCGACGAGACCACAATCGCATTATTACTTAGAGAATTATTAATACTATGTGTTTTTATGGGTAGTTTTTCTCATTTCTGTTTTTCCTTTTTTCAGAAAAATCATTTTCATTGTTTCCGAAGAAAAATAGTATTATTCACATTATGGAAAGATGAAAGAAAACAATAATATCTTCTATTCTGCAAGTTCCAAGTTTTTCTTCTGTGCTTTGCTTTTGCTTTCGGGTTACATAAAAGGTCGTTAAGTACTCCCTCCGTCCCATATTATTTGTCCACTTTTCCCCTAATAGAAGTGGACAGATAATATGGGACGGTGGGAGTATCGTTTATGGCTATGCAATTCATTGTTTAGCTTTTTGGTTGAAATTAATTAATGATTGATTATGAGATACTTGGTTCAATCTGAACTCCTTTGGAATAATCAAAATTGTTCTGTTTTCATCAAGAAAATTCTACTAATAACTAGTTTCTTCGTTCTTCAATTTCCTGTCGGAAAAGTGAAAATGAAAACCTTAACAGGCTCCTTTGAAAAAAAAGTAAACAACAGACGAAGGACATATGGGAGTTCAAACGTACCCTTCCGTAGTACCACAGCAAGCAAAGCAAAGCCCTTCAATCAACAATTCACCAGTCCCTTGCTGCAGTTGAATTTATGTCGGCAAGCAAATCCAAAACTCCTTAACTTTTTCAATTACTCCCTTGACTGAAAACTGATTCCATCTTAATTTTTTAACTTTCATTTGACTCACATTCTCAGTTAGGCCATCCTAAGGAAAATGACCCATCACCCTTCAACCCCTTAGGACTTAGGAGGCAATTAGCTAGCTCACCAAAGCCACCAATTTATTGCATTATTCCATGCAATTGAAGTCAAGTGGAAAGGAGCTCAATTAATGCCCTTAAAGATCTCGGATTTTAGTCTTGGGAATGGAAAAATAAAGTGTTACTGGGAGAGTTTCCCCCATTTGAGGTACAACACGGCGGAACTGCTAGAATTTGGAAGTTTTTGGGTCGGTTTAGGGTGTTTATTTTAGGAGGGTTTCGCATAAGTCGGGAAAATGGTTTTCCCAACGACACAAGACTAATCAGGGTTTAATGTGATTACCGAATGGTTAGTACCCAAAAAAAAAAAGTTAAGCCGTACGTCTAAGCTCACCTACTAACATAGCACTCTCTCATTCTGTACCAAAGTTTTTGCGGTCACTTGGAGAAAGTTACAAGACCAAGCTAGAATAAAAGTGGAAGTAAGCAAAAGAATAATTTTTCTTTCAACCCTTTTTCAAAACCTTTTTTCCCTACCAAACTCTATCTTTATTAGGCATTCAATATTAGACCTGTCAATGTGTCTTGTAACACAAAAAGGGACAATGTTGAAGCTACATTAGATCAATCAAGAAATTCTATCTTTGGAATGTCTTGTCATTACACCCACTATTAATTGTGGCGGAGTTTCAATTCCTAAAGATTTTAGTCTGACCCTTAATCGAAAGCCCAACTTATATTATTTTTGACCATTTCCTTTCCCCCTTCTCATTTTGTCCATCAAGTTGAGCACATTAATATCCCTTTGGAGCTATGGCATTGTCAATCTTTAAATTTCTTCCCTAATATGCTACTTGTAATTGTTATTGCTTTTAGATTAATTTTTTCTTTAATGACGATTGCATTACTCATAAAGCATGTAATTAGACACCTTTAATTAACCTTAGAAAGACGATTTTCTTTTCATTATAATAAATAAATAGTTTAACATATCATTACAATAGTAATCACAACATTTTTGAAATCTCGATCTCATACGGTAGTTCATTAGTCGCTTTAAGGTGTGCCTTATGGCATTCATGCTATAATTATGCGCATGTACCTTTTGATGTTCAACTACACACAACATGGGTTTAATTATATAGTTTGAATAATAATAAAATTAAATTTAGGTTAATCTAAGATTTGACTTCTATTTCAAAGGGTAACTGTTAGATTTTCTACTTTAAAGAAAGAAAAATTATATATAGCATAGAAATTTGAAAGGGAAGGGAAGGCCGATAAAAGTTGGGCTGGAAGTCACTACAAAAGTTTGAATGAAATGAAATCCGTCGGTCGACATTAGTATCTTCTAAATTGATTATTCTTCATATATATGTCGGAATCGTGTTGAAAATTGTACTTAGTTTCTAAATTGTGATAATAAGTGAATTGAATTTGATGAACTCATCATTAATTTGAACTTGATTATCATCAATAAATAATAATTTCCTTTTAGGATTTGAGGCGCTATTAGAGACCGAACCCTAGTCATTGAAACTAAAAGTCCATCACTTTACCACCAAACCAAATGTCTGATGGCACTAATAGAATAATTTTGGGAGCTGGACTTAAAATTTGATCACCCTTATAAGATCGAATATTATAATTTTTTTTTCTAATTTTCCTTCTTGCATATGCATATATTTGATCGTCTTGATTCACATGTTTCCACTTATAATGGTTAGTGGAAATTGTGAAAGGAACACAAAATCCTATAATAAAGGAAGAACTTCAACATCATGCAATGAATAGATGACAAGTATATTGGATCAAAAAAAGGAAAAGAAGCAAAGAATTTGTGATCAAATTTGTGGAAGGAAGTATTTATAAAAATGTGAAAATGATTAAGCTATGGTCGTTGTAGTGATGATGAACTGACAACTGCTACAGTTATGGCTGAGCTTAAACCAGACAGCCCCATCTCTACAAGCAATGCCCCGTAATTTCAGCTACCTTACCTCACTGAGTATTAATTTTCACCTGTTTAATACCTAAAATATTAATGATTCTAGCCGTCACTTTTTCTCTTAATTATACCTAAAAATAACATCGAATTAATATAAAAAAAAATGTCTTCTTTTAGGGTTTATCGATTCATGCGTCGATGTGGATTCTTGAGAAGCCAGGAGTTTTACGTGGATGACATGAACTGTTTTTCTTCTTTTTCTGTTTAATTAATTGAATATTGATTCGATTAATTTCGCTGAGCAAACTCCAAATTAAATCTGTGTGATAATGGTGAAATCAGCCGGAACTTGCATTTGCATGCCATATTTCACACGCACGTTTTATAACAAAAGTTTGGTTTCCTATCCCTTTTTGTCTTTCCTTATGGGGAAAGTATTTGTCTAATGTATTATGTATGCATGTACAAATATTAGTATATTAATATTATATTATAATTATCCAAAAAAAAATTAGTATATTACATTTACAGCACTTTAGTAGGAAAGACTGTCTCTGTTGGGAGGCTCACCCACCATAACCAATGCGTGACGCGGGTCGGATCCGGATTAATCAGAGTCAAGCCCTATATACCGAATGAGATAAAAAAAAATACAAAACAAAATTGATCTATTCACTGAGTGCCTTGCAAGCAATTCTATAATCCCTAATTAATTATATTCTTCAATGCTAATTCGCAAAATGCACGTGTTGTCCTTGTGGATCAATTTATTACATCTAGTTATATAATATATATATATATATATATATATATATATATTTGACGTTTCTTATAAATATCTAAGCGTTTGATATTCAATTATATATGTATGTGAATGCTTTACTCAAAGAGTCAAATTATTCAAATCATCTTCTCCTTCGATCTCTAATTAAAGAGGAAAAAAATGATTTGCGTACTATATTTTATATTTATGGATGATTTCAAATTGATCAATTGAATAGTTATATGATATATGACTATGTTTTTTTAATTAACTAAACCTTTCTATATGAAAATCATGAAGATTATCTTTAAGTAGGTGCCAAAAACTAATTATTTAATAACTTCATATTACTATTATTTAATGATATTAATCAATATGCGAAAGGTCTATGGGGGAGGAATATGAGATTACAAACTTCAAAAAACTATTGTCTCTGTTCGTAGATACGTAATGAAATTCAAAGTTGAGCTACTTAGGAAAAGGGTCCACATTGAACTATATACACACCTAAGCCTAGAGATATAAGTCAAATAACCAAGAAATTTGAACATAATTAACTACCCCTAATCCACTCATCTTATATTAATAATATATTTTTCATAAGAAATTGAAGTGTATAAAAATAATTGCCCATGTCATCATGAAGAAAATAATGTATGCATCATAAGGTCATGGTGCAAGTTGAATTGAACTTTGACGTGGAGATTATTTAGACACGACACTTGTAACAAATTCAATGAAACAAAGTTATAATGGGAAATCTTTTGGATTATCTCAGCTTAATAAACCTTAACCCTACGATCAAGGCTATTGGATTTTCAATTAACGGCTAAAGATGGATCTAATTTCTTTAATTAACCAATAAGCAAATCTAGTATAAATGGAACTTATGGAACAATCTAGAAAAATTAATACGTGTCTTTCAGGACGTAATGGTACGTACGATTGTAAACATAGTTATACGCCCTTCGTGTCAAACATACCTTAAAACTTGTTTTCAGTTTTGTCAACCATTGGCCGCCAAAGGCTTGTCTGAGACAGTGAGTAAACTAAAAGACTCACACCAAAACAGAATGAATGCCATTGCAATTACAATAATACTAATTTATACTCCCCATCTGTTACTATTTATAAGTCATCACCCTCTTGTTCCTTTCTTGTCATCTTACAAAACCAAGAAAGCATTAATTATCTATTTTCTAAATTTACCCTTCTTTAATTAAAGAAAGAGAATGAATATGGGGGTAGAGATGAATATTTAATTAAGGGTGTTATAGGAAAGTAAATTAAAATATGCATAAAATTTACAAACTAACTAACTTTTAACTACTTTTCTTGGTTGAAAATGTTAGTTATCCATGACTTATAATAAGGAATAGAGGGAGTAATATAATAATTTAAGTAAAAAACATTTATTTTTTGATTGAATTTTCTTCAATTATAATTATTGATATATCATATCCTGCTATATATAATTAGAACTTACACATATAAGGAGAGACGTTTTCTTGTTTGGGGAGTGATGTGACGAATTAATTGAAATTCAATATAACAATTAGATATACTTGTATTAAAAAAATTATATAGATAATTAACCAATGTATGTAACATAATTTCGACATATATATAATTTGCTTTGGGGCGGGGTTTGGATTAATAGATAATTAAACCATGTTCCTTATGCTAATCATTGTAGAACTTAGAAGATAAGTTGAATTAGCAAGTTGTTAATTATGACTTACAACACTGTGATGCAGGAAACAAACGATGACTTAATGACAATTATTCTCCGTTTTGATAGGGGAAGCAACTCAACTCATATTTGTGGCTCTCGAAAGTTAGAGTTTCTTCCTGTCTATAACTTAGTATTTCTTACCTTAGCACGAAGTGAAAATCGAACTACATCTAATTAATTTGATGAAAATAAAGAAAAAATTTACTAAAACGGAATGAGATTGTATGATGTCATGGAGGGTTTTTTTCCCATTCAACATGTATAATTGTTCAAGAGTAAACATCAATAAATGAATAATTGCTCTCTGTCTCTCTCTTGGAAAAGAGAGAAAATGAGAGTTTGGAAGTATGTTTCTTGCTCATTATTATTAAGTAATTTAGATCATGATTAATTTTTACCAAAAAAAAGAGATCATGATTAAAGAAAGAAAAATTATCACATCCATTGGTGCGGTTTGGCAACCTGCATGTACGCAATTAAAGGATTGGCATATGTTATTTAGAGATAAATTAATTTGAACATTATATATTTAATTTTTTTTAATTTGAACATAATTAATTATTATGAAATGGAATATTGTCAATTATTTCATCCGCTAGTTGAGTCAAAAACTATAGTACTGACACTGTATAAATAATAACTCTTAAAGAAATTGAGTATATATAATTTTTTTTTTGGGGAAATAAGAATACTTCATTATATAGCATCTGGATTACAAAGGCATATATAAGGATATATAAGGGAAAACCCTTATACCACAATTTTTGTACCCTTCTTATATTTAAGATGATGAGTGTTTGCATTAAGCTTTTTTTTTTTTGGCATCAAGTGTTTGCATTAAGCTTAAAAAACATTATATATATACTACTAACATGTAAGTTTTCTCCACAACCCTCATACAAAATTCTAATGAAAAATATTCGGGTGTGTCGACCTATCACCTATGCATATATACTTATATCAATAATTTTTTTCGTGCCGATAGGAAAACAGAATATATTATCACCTTGTGAGAAAGAAATAAATTAAATAAAACGATGATAAGAGGATTAGGTGGCCAATAATATTTTTCTTGGCTTAAAAATAAATCGCAGTACCCAATAATTAGTGAAGTAATTAATTAGAAATTACACCAAATACCCAAAAGAATTAATTAGAAACACCGTAAAAAAAGAAAATGAAACAGAAATGTAAACTTGGTGATGACGAAAGGGGTGATGAAAGGGTGGAGTAAGAGTGCAATGAGAGGGAGAGTGGGATTGTGTAGGAAAATGGGAAGAAATAAAAACAAAGGAAATATGGTTTTAGGAATGCTTAGATGAGATGTAGCCATGTCTTTGGGTCACCCATCAATCCTCTCTTTTTCTTTTGTGTATCTACTCACACCAGAACACCCCATTTTAGTTCCAACATCGCTTTCTTAAACCAATGGTGGACCCTCGAATCTCCTCCCTCTCTCTAAATTGTAAAAAAAAAAAATTCTTTTCTTTTTCAAAATCACATATATATTTATATATGTTACTTCTTACATAGTACATATATAAAAATATAATCTCTCTATATATATAATTTTGTAATTTTTTTTTGTTTTTAATTATATATATATGATGATGATGATGAGTCGACTATGAAAGCTGCTCAAGGACTTTTATATATATATAGGTGGGTGTGGGGCTTTTGGGTCTTTACAGGTTCGAGTAGTAATTACTTGTGTTTTGTTACTTAGTTTTGTGTTTAAGTTTTGGGGACTAATTAAGGTGATCATAGAAAATGGGTAGGCAGCCTTGCTGTGATAAACTTGGGGTGAAAAAAGGGCCATGGACAGCTGAAGAAGACAAGAAACTCATCAACTTCATTCTCACCAACGGCCAGTGTTGTTGGCGCGCTGTCCCTAAGCTCGCTGGCCTCCGCCGCTGTGGAAAGAGCTGCCGCCTTCGTTGGACTAATTATCTTCGCCCTGACTTGAAGAGAGGCCTTCTTTCTGAGGCTGAAGAACAGTTGGTTATTGACCTTCATGCCCGTCTTGGCAATAGGTGATCATTACTATAATAAAACCCTCTCTTCTATCTTAATTATAATTCATACATTCATTTCATTTCCCTGCATTATATGATATGATAATCTCATTATCATTAGTAATATATAAGTTTAATTGCTTTTGTTTTTGAGGGCAGAAGCTTTGCATATTATCATGTTGTTTAATTTTTTGGGTCATGGGTGAGTTCGATAAAAATGTAGCAAATGTTTTTGACAGGGACAGCTTATACTTAACGCATTTGAAATGAAAATATTCTTGTTAAAAATTTTCTTGTTTTGCTAATTAAGAAATGATATCTTAATTTCAACTTGTAATTATTGATCATGAAAGTTAAACTACTATTAGAAGTTCTCATGAAGATACATGCAGTCTTCTCTGATAATTTTTTAAACATTGCTTGAAATTTAGGTGTTTGACATATTTCCCAATATTAATTGATGTTTTAAAATAATTAAACATCGTACTTTTCATGTAATTTGTCGTTCAATTTTGATTTGCATATATAGTAAGGATGAAACTAATTATGTAATTTTTTTCTTAATATAAAAATCCAGGTGGTCGAAGATTGCAGCGAGGTTACCAGGGAGAACTGACAATGAGATCAAGAATCATTGGAACACACACATCAAGAAAAAGCTTATTAAAATGGGAATCGACCCTGTTACTCATGAACCTTTAAACAAAGAAGAAGCTAATAAGGCTGATCAAGAAAGTTCCAATTCCCAGGCTGATCACAATTCTGCAGATAATAACGAAGGCATCGCCAATTCAATATCAGATGATAATTCACCAACTGATCAGAATTGCACTAGTACTTGTGCTACCGATGATTCAAGTAATTTGTTGTTAGAAAGCATTTGCAACGATGATTCTTTATTGAATAGCTTATGGATGGATGATCCTCCCCTTGTCGATGCTTCATGGAACACTACTGATATATCAGCACCAGAAAATGGCACAAGCTTGCCATCCTGGGAGGAAAACTGCGCTTGGTTACTGGATTGTCAGGATTTTGGTGTTCATGACTTCGGATTTGATTGTCTAAACGACATTGAATTGAACACGTTAGACATGGGCACTAAAAGTACAGTAGCCTGATATTAATCATGCATGCACCATAAATCTTTGAAGTTTCTGAGTAAAAATTTACAGAATACTTAAAGCTTCAAATTACCAATCAGGTGCATATATATGTTAATCACAAGAAAGGGATTTTTTTTTTAATTTTCTTTTTTATGTCTAGTTTGATTTTTAGGTCCTTATAGTGTTCATGATTTTATCTCTTTTTTTACCTGTATTCTGATATTGTTGGAAGGTCGAAGGTAAAACCTCGCTTCTTCAGAGGTTTTTCTCACCTACCAATTCAAAAGTGATACCAACCCCCCTCTCTCTCATCATATATGCTCAAAGATGTCATATTTCTTGGTGCCTTGCAAATATTGTAATCTTTTTTTCTGTAAAAGACAGGAAACAATTATAATTATTCAGCCAAAGGAGGGGGAAAAAGGGAACAAAATAAAAAATAAAAAAGGAAGATATATAGGGACACAAATATGGGCATGAATATAAAAAAAGTGCCAATGGGTTTTGTTATGTAAAGTGAAACCTCTTTGTATATATTTAATAAATTTACTATATTCATCATATGAAAATAATTAAGGAAAAATTATGTTTGCTTAATTTCTCTTTCATTATTCTTACTTATGTTCATTATCTTCTCAAGATTGATTAAGATTTGCGGCCAAAAGCATTCAGTATTATAAGAATTTCATGAAGCATTTTGTCTATGATAGCCTATTTGCATTGTGGAAAAACAAAGAAAAGAATAAATAAAAAAGTATCATTAAGTAAAGCTTTCAAGTTTCATCAATCAAAATACAAAAAGAAGAAAGGGGCAGAGATTATTCAAGTTTATACTACTTTATACCACAACTACTTAAGTACAAAATCAATGCCAAAATATATATTAATCAAATTGAAAAATCAAAAGCTATTTTTGGAGGAGGACCACTGTTCCAACTCTATCTGCTACTGGCTATAAAAGATATTGCCACACTATATTGGAGCATGATCTTTTGTGCAGCAAATAAGCTAACAAGTGGCTAATTATAAGCATATTCCATGGTTTAAGCAGATGACTTAATTTAATTGAGCACATTGATTATCTCCATTAATATTTCTTTTATATGTACTTTACACCCTTGTCACCATTCATGGGGGGAGCTTCAGGAAATTTAAACAAATGTTGTAATTAAGCAGCAGGCTGTCAGCACTAATTAGTTTAATTAATTCCACTTAATTCCAAAGCATGCAATAACTTGAGATCATGCTGTTTTCTCTCTCAACTTTGATAATTATATGGAGCCATTATACCTTTTTGGTTCTTAGTGCTTCTAATTATATATGTTTCTAAAAAGGCAATTATTATTATTTGATCAATTCACTTTTTTTTATTAACCTAACACTGCCCAATTAGTATTTCTAAATGGGATCATTAGTTTTATATATGTTTTATCTAAAGTGTACCCTAGCAATACTTTAATTTGGTCTTTTTGACATTTTTGCTTTATTAATTACTTATAGCAGAGAGTGATATCATCTTTTTCAAATTCTTAAGAAATGAAATCTTTATCATTATCTTGCTGAATTAGTTAACAATTCTTTGTTCCCAAGGGGAAAAGGCTAGAGGTCACTTTGTGCAAGCAAACACTACTCTGTTTCTTTATCTGAATTATTCAATATGATTGTACTGAGTGCAGACAAAATTACAGATAAAACATTCTTTTATATATATATTTGATAATGAATGAATGAATAAATTGCCAAAAACTTCTTGTCTTTTGAAAAACAATAAATTACTAAAAAATAAATGGAGAATAATTGAATTATCAAAGTCCACAAGATGTTATGTCACCCCATGAGCTTGATGTAGAAGATTTAGAGTGACTAAGCAACAAGTTAATCTAAACAATTGAGATTACTGACTAATTTGTGACTTCTGATTAGACCTTAATTAAATTCAACACAAGTATTCATCAAGACTAAAAAGTTGTGATAATGAGTTATTGCTTAATTTAGATCACAATATATATTCTTTGCTAATGAAACTGATCTCTATAAGTTTTAAGACCTCAAGAAACAATTAAAACAAATATATACTTCAATATCATTATATGTAAAATCAATATATAAAATAAATAAGTGTGATTCGCAAGCATGTTGTTATCTAGTTAATTACATTAATCATTATATATAGGGCTCTGTAAACCATTATTTTTCTTAGGACACAAGTTAAGGGATGATGTTTTATTAAGATTATCCATCAAGGAACAGTAGCTGAAAAACATTAATTCCCAATTAATCCATATGTATAAAAATTTTTGTAATAAGAAAGTTAAATTAAATAAAAAAAGAAAAAGCAGAGAAAAAGTGATCTCCTAGTGAGTGACATATATAAAAAGGAAATTATTTGGCAAGCAAAAGTTACTTTAGAAATACAATGACAGTATAAAAAATTTCTTGTACGATAAGAGTAGGAAATTACTTAATAGAAACTATTCGACTAAAGGGTTGTAAGGGATAAATGGTCCCTGCCCTAGAAAGAATATATATAGTAATTAACAAGGACTGAAATGAATGAAATAGAAAGGAAAAATGATGGATAAGTACTCTGCATAAAAAAGAAGAGGATGCAAGCAAGAGACCCTACACCTAAAGATTCTCCCCAACCCACATATTACATTAATTACTACTATAGTGACTTGACCTGACCTTATTAAAAAGTTGTGATTGCAAAGTGGAATGTTCAATCATTTGGGCATTTCTGTGGTTAAGTTTGAATTTGATCAAATTGAAACATTACTCAAACTTTTGTACTTTTGTGGTTTTCGGAATTTGGTTTCTCTAATCACGAGATTCAAGCTCAAAACTTTATTTAAGAGCTATCGAGCTTCCATCTTTCGACCCAACAAGGGGTTGGTATACAACTTTTGTAATGCTGCAGCTTTTCAAGTGTTTGTTTGAAAAGAACACTAATGAAGAATGTCCATTTGTAAAGGTGTGTACATGTTGGAAATGTGCTCCCCATATTTCTCACAATGATATCCAAATGCCATCTAAACCAAAAGCTATTGGGTACCACACCCTTGATTTGGCGTCTCATTATGCAAAACTTTTGTTTATGCGTCGGAAAAAGGTTTGTGTGGACTGTGGAGCATCAAGCATGCTGAGAAAATGGGCGCCTTGGCAAATAAAGCAATAGTCTTTAGAGAAAATGTTGCAAAGCAAGACATCGAGACATTTGTGATTTGTTCCAATTTGAGACCATGTTAATGAAATTTTTTGAGGTTGCAATGATGATTTTCTCATTGGGTCTTCCTCTTCCCCTGTTTGAAAAATAAAAGGATCATTGCAATAATGAGCACTGATGTCACACATATATATTCACATGGAATTTTCTTCTATACTAAAGGAACTCAACAAAAATTAGGTTATTGGCAATGAAAGTTTATATGGTTTTTGAATTGAGTAGAATTTTCAAGCGTTCCTTTCAAGATTATATGGATTCATTAGACTTGGTCTTAAATGATGAAAATTTGGTGCCAAAAAGATGATGAAAATTTGGATTTATATTTTGTTAGAACACCCATAGAAATTTCTAATGTTTGGCATTTTGGGTAAAAAAAAAAATTGATGGGCTTTACACTGTGTTAATGGATACTATAAATAATAAAGCCCAAATTCAAGCCCATAATTAAATAAAACAGACCATCTCCATTAGATAAACAAAGGAATAAAATAAAAGGCCCAACCCAGAAGAAAGAACCTTCTCTCGCTTTCGTTATAGGGTTTACGAAGAACCTTGAATTTCAATCTCGCGATCTTCTTCCACATCTCTGGTAATTTCCATAGATTTTTGGAACAAAGCTGCACCGTTTCGTTTCATCCTAAACTTGCCCAGATCGAGTTTCAGGTAAGAGTTAGCGGAACCAACAATTATTTGTTTAATTCTCCTCTTGATGGTTCTTCCATGTTTGAATCTTAATCCTTATTGAATTCACTCTCTTTCTATTTTGCACTTTTATATTTGGAATTTTAGGGCGATCATAGAGTAAAAGGTTGGTTCAATAAGTAGGTTTTGATTTTTTTGAAGCAATTGTGTGGATTGGGATGATTAAATTATAATATTGGTTAGGTCTCCATCTTTGTTGTGTTTGAAAGAGTAATCTATTTTGAATATATGCCTTTGATTAGTTACCCTTATTGATGTATTTGGAGTATCATGAGAATCCCACATTGCCTTTTCTCATAATTTTACAATGTGCTTATCAGTGGTTCTTCTAATCTTCAAATTCTCAGTAGAATAGGTTTCCAGTGTGAACCCTTATTGAGTATCTAAGCTGTGACTTCTAATTTGCAGGTATCGGTGTCTCTTTTTTTTTTTGGGTGTTTGTTTACCATTATGATATAGTGTCTTAACAGCTCTTAGAATTCATGATTCATGATTTAAAATGGATGTTCGGGTACTTTTTGAGTGTTTGTTATAGGGTTGGATGAAGCTTATTTGAGTTTTTTTATGTTGTCTAGTCAAAGTTCATTATTCTCTGGTCTCAAGCTGAGTATATATGTATGCTTTTCTTTTATTATGGGCATTCACAAAAGTGTGTTTTATTGCTCTAATGTTTAGAGCTAGCGTGCTGATGGAAGAACTTTCTTATGGGAACTTAGCATCATGAGAATTGCTGTTTATGTTTTCTTATTAGCAGGTATTTCCTCTTGGGTTGGTTGCGATATGGCTGATGTTTCAATCCAAATTAGCCGCAACCTTATCGACCGTCTCACTGCAGATGATGAGAAGTTGAAGAAAAGAACAAAGAAATCTAAACCCAGGGTGCCGCGAGAGCCTCAACAGCCAAAAAGAAAGGTAGACCAGAAGCAAATATCTGATGATTCTGAAAACCAGAAAGGGACTACAGGCACAGGATGGCCAGTTCCACCGCCCTTATATCTGCCCATAAACCAATCTCCTTACCCTGCAACTGCAGAGTTAGATGCAATTCGATCTGTTGTTAAAGAGAGTGAGAGTGTCGTGGAAAAGTTGCGGAAACAGGAGGAGAACATGGTGCAGGAAGTAACACAGAAGGCTAAGGATCTGCATGATAAGGAGTTCAAGATTCCAGACCCGAAGCCGATGCCTTGTTCAGTTGAAAATAATGCTTGGATGACATGTTACAAGGAGAATGCTAATGACCTTACCAAATGTGCTTCATTGGCACAAAGTTTTGCAGATTGTGCTCGCAGAGTTAGGCAGCTAGCAAAATCAGCTGATAAGTAGGCTTCTATAGTGACAAATTTTCAAGTCATACAAAAGAGTGCATAGCCACTTTGCCAGTTTGAGTGGAAACTTGAATTTTGGTTGATGCAAATAAACATCAAGAATGGAAAAGAACTAAATTGTTTATCACCCTTATTGGGTTACATTTTGTGGCCTTTGGCCTTTGTCTTCTGATGTTTGTTAAATATTCTGCTTCTTTCTAAACCCCTTTGGTTAATTGATGAAATTCAAAATGACAGACATGATTTTCCACCATTTGTAATTAGTGTCTTATTACTATTAGCCTTTGTAAACATTAATTACATCCTTCATTGTTTGTTAATCTTATCGTTAATAATAGTCACATTTTGACCTTTTTGGTATGCTAGTAAGAACTTACTATCATAAACCAAAAAATTTCAATTATTTAACATATATTTAATATAAACTGTAAGATGACGAATTAAATTAAAACTTGTTTGTAGTGGATGCAAGTTCATTGCAATTTGCAATGCAATTATTAAGACTAAGAATAGAGTCACGCAGCGATCACGTGAGACAAGCGTAGACGATTTCCAGTTTTCCACGCCTAACGCGTCTTCGTTTGGCGAGGAACACTAATTTATCGCCGTGGTTTTTCATTTCCTCGCTTCCCTCCCTTATCCCCTCCAAATTTGGCCGATCCAAAACTTTCCCAGATTCCGACCAATTTCCCCCAAAATCTCCTCAGATCCCTTCAAACTCCAGGTACCTTCTCTCTCTCTTATCAAGGAATTTTTTTTTCTGTCAGCTTATTTATTAGATTAAATATTATAGTTTAGTCATTTTTTAGTTACTTTTCTTCTTTAGAAAGATTATGTATTAGAATTTTTTGGGCGCAAAGATTATTTATTAGAATTAGTGAGTCTGAGTCATATTTTACTAGGAAAGCAAACTCTTTCTTACATCATAAGGGAGAAAGACAGTAAATTTAGCGTAAATGTTAGTACTACTAACTTAAAAAGAAAAAAAAAAAGATAAGAGCTGTTGTTGAATGCTGAGAATTACCGTAGAGAAGGGAAAAGTATTAGATACCCATTCTCGCAGTTAAAAGGAAAAATGCAAGCTTTTATCTGATTTCATTTCATAATTGCATTATGGAGAAGCAATGGAATAGGATTAAGGTATCACATTGTTTAGAAATGGTTCATAATGTGATTAGTTGAGTTGATGCACCCCAATAGACTGATTAGTTTTGCGTAAGATATCGCTAGTTGCATTGCTGACCTTAATTAGTTTGTAAATTTAAGATTTTCTGCAATTCAATGAGGTCATGCTAAAATGCCTGAGAGAATTAAGAGAGAAACCGGATACCTTTGTTGCTCACTAAATTGAATTTTGATAGTAGGTTTGTAGTATGACTGATGATCAAGTTCCTAGTCATTTTTGTTTCAGTTGACTCTGTGAATGAGAATTCTTTGTTTACAAATGAGGGTCAATCTATGTGTCTTCCTTTTTGTGTTTTATACTGTATGCCTATTGCTGTTCTTAAGGAATTAAATTCCTCATACTGATTTTGGGTTTTTACATGCTTTTTATGGTAAGGGGGAAATCTTAGTAATTGTTTTCTCTAAAGATAATGGTTCGTGGAAGAGATGCCTGTTGGGAGCATTGTGTCCTTGTGGATGCAACAAGACAGAAGGTGAGGTGTAATTATTGTCACCGAGAGTTCAGTGGAGGAGTTTACAGGATGAAGTTTCATCTAGCTCAAATAAAAAACAAGGATATAATCCGGTGCACTGAAGTCCCTATTGATGTGCGAGACCATATACAAAGTATATTAAACACTCCCAAGAAACAAAAAACGCCCAAGAAACCAAAGGTCGACAAGGCAATAGCAAATGGCGAACAGAATAGTTCCTCTGCTAGTGGTGGTCTCCATCCTCGCCATGGATCTAGTGGGCAGCATGGCAGCACCTGTCCATCTTTGCTGTTTCCTCGTCCATCACCTAGTGAGCAGCCAGCAGTTGATGATGCTCAAAGGCAAAAGCAGGATAATGCTGACAAAAGAATTGCTGTGTTTTTCTTCCATAATTCTATTCCTTTTAGTGCCACTAAATCTATGTATTACCAGGAAATGGTCAATGCTATAGCTGAATGTGGTGTTGGATACAAAGGCCCAAGTTATGAAAAGTTGAGATCTACCCTTTTAGAAAAAGTGAAGGGTGATATACAAGATTGCTATAAGAAATATAGAGATGAGTGGAAAGAAGCTGGTTGCACAGTCTTGTGTGATAGCTGGTCTGATGGTAGAACAAAGTCATTTGTTGTATTTTCTGTCACTTTTCCAAAAGGGACACTTTTTTTGAAGTCGGTTGATGTCTCAGGTCACGAGGATGATGCTAGCTTCTTATTTGAGTTGCTTGAATCAGTTGTCTTGGATGTGGGTTTGGAAAATGTAATTCAGGTGATAACAGATGGTGCAGCCAGTTATGTTTATGCAGGAAGGCTTCTCATGGCTAAGTACAATTCATTGTTTTGGTCTCCATGTGCTTCTTATTGTATCGATAAGATGCTGGAGGATATCAGTAAACAAGAGTGGGTGGGGATTGTTTTAGAGGAGGCAAAGAGCATTGCACAGTACATATACAGTAATGCATTTATTTTGAATTTGATGAGGAAGTTCACTGGTGGCAGGGAAATAATGAGGCCAAAAATTACAAGATTTGTGACAAATTATCTCACCTTGAGGTCCATTGTGATTCAGGAGGATAATTTAAAACACATGTTCTCTCATTCAGAGTGGTTATCATCCATTTATAGTAGACGTTCTGATGCTCAGGCTATTAAGTCTCTATTGTATTTAGAAAGATTTTGGAAGTCGGCACATGAAGCTGTTAGCGTGTCTGAACCACTTATTAGGATCCTTAGGATTGTTGATGGTGATATGCCGGCTATGGGTTATATATATGAAGGAATAGAAAGGGCAAAAGTTGCAATCAAGGCATATTATAAGGGTATTGAAGAAAAATACATGCCAATCTGGGATATAATTGAACGGAGGTGGAATGTGCAACTTCACTCACCATTACATGCTGCAGCAGCATTCCTGAATCCTTCAATTTTCTACAACCCAAACTTCAAGATTGATTTAAGGATGAGGAATGGGTTTCAAGAAGCAATGCTGAAGTTGGCTACAACAGATAAAGATAAAATAGAAATCACAAAAGAGCATCCCATGTACATAAATGCACAAGGTGCTCTAGGGACTGAGTTTGCTATCATGGGGAGGACCCTGAATGCTCCAGGTATGAGAAAGTTGCATTTTATACTAAAAAGCATTTATGTATTGGGTTCAATGTTACACTGGTGGAAGGGGATCATACTAGATGTCACATTCACCATAACTGAAAATGGATGCACTTCTCTATTGAGTATATTTCTCTCCTGTTTTGCATGCTAAAATAATCTATCTTGTCATAGTGGAAAGACTAAACTTGACAATGGGACATAATTGCTTGTTGAACTAGTTCATTTGAGTCTACTTTAGATTATGGATACGAATCAAAATAGCATTTCCATGTGCAATTTCACATCTTGGGAGGATTTGCTTGGGGTTTATCTTTAAGTGGTTGATAAAATTACAAGAGACATACTGAAATTGCTATCCGTCCGGTATTTTGTAGGTGATTGGTGGGCAAGCTACGGATATGAGATTCCCACACTACAAAGAGTGGCAATAAGGATACTGAGCCAACCTTGTAGTTCATATTGGTGCAGATGGAACTGGAGCACATTTGAAAGCGTACATAACAAGAAACGCAACAAAGGAGAGCTGGAGAAGTTCAATGATTTGGTTTTTGTGCATTGCAATCTTTGGCTACAAGCAATTAGTCAAAATAGGGATGCAAAATGTAAACCAATAACCTTTGATGAAATAGATGTTAGTTCAGAATGGCCTACAGAATTAGAACTTTCAGCCCCTTTATTGGATGATTCATGGTTGGATAATTTGCCCCTTGAATGTAGAGGCAGTCCTTAACATTGTAAACAAAATGAAACTGCTTGTAGATGATTATTACCGATCTAATTTGTACATGGTCAACTTCCTTAAATCCTCTATTCCAACATAATAAGAGTCCATGGTAAATACCCCATAATTCCGCCACCATGATGGATGAGATACCAGCACGATAAGTGAAACCACCGAGCCAATTCCCATGCCGATCCCGCACAATACCACCAGCAGCTGCCATACAGCAGCTGCCATACCAGGATTCCCACGAACACATCCATCGACATTAACCTTCACAGTAGAATCTAATGGTGGTAGCCAGCCGACTAAGATTTCATGTTTTAACCTGCGGTCAAAAATACATAAAGTATCAATTGCTTCTTTGGCACGAGTTAAAATAATTTGCTTACAATTGAGAGGCCAAGTGAAGTCAGAATCATGGAGCAAACAATTTTTCAAACACGTAACATGTACCAACTATACCAATAACATTGTAGCGAAAAAAATATTTATACCAAAAACAACATATGCTGACATTGGCAAAAAAAAAAAAAATGCGGACACTCTTTGTTAAAAATAGAACTATGAGTGATGATACAGTTGGGAAGTTGGCTCAATCCTTCAATTATTTCATTCATTCCATTAATTTTTTTTATTAGTTGCATTTTATTTTATACCTTTCATAAATTTTATGAACTAGCAAGTATAAAAAGACAAGCAAAATTAAAAAGATCCTTTCGGCCGTATTCCAACCAAGAACCAAGGGCTCATTTTTGTCTTCACTAATGATACGATATTTATTTACAAGAACAAGATCAGGCTCTGCGCACTCTGTATTCCATTCACAGTCACACAATGACTCTCTTCTCAACTTCTGAAATTGGGTCATGGTTAATCAATAACACCACCAGACTTTATGATTTCCCACGCGTCTTTTTCACCCTTGTTGGTCTTTTTGCAGTTTTATGGTATTCATGGACGTTCATAAAATCCAGCAAGGGGAAGCCACCGTCCCCGCCAGGTCCTCGCGGCCTCCCCTTGGTTGGAAACCTTCCCTTTCTCCAACCGGAACTCCACTCCTACTTCGCCGACCTCGCTCGCACCTACGGCCCAGTCGTGAAACTCCAGTTGGGGAGCAAAATTGGGATCCTGGTGACATCCCCATCGGCGGCAAGGGAAGTTCTCAAGGACCAAGACATCATCTTTGCCAACCGTGACGTGCCGGTGGCAGGAATGATCGCCACCGGCGGCCGTGACATAGTCTGGAACCCATACGGTCCTGAATGGAGGATGTTGAGAAAGGTATGTGTGTTGAAGATGCTTAGCAATTCTACTTTGGATAAAGTGTATTCACTTCGCCGGAAAGAAGTCCGGGACACCGTCAGTTATTTGAATAGCAAGGCCGGTTCGGCTGTAAATATCAGCGAGCAAATGTTTCTGACCATATTGAACGTGGTGACGAATATGTTGTGGGGTGGAACTTTCGAGGGCGATGCTCGAGCCAGCATTGGAGCAGAGTTTAGGCACGCCATATCGGAAGTGACGGAAATTTTGGGACTTCCCAATGTTTCGGACTTTTTCCCTGTTCTGGCACCGCTTGATTTGCAAGGTCTAATGAAACGGATGGGAAAGCCAGTGGAGAAGTTGAACGGGATCATTGAGAAGATTATTGATCAACGGCTGAAATTGGAACAGAGCGAAAGTGGGAGCACATCATCAACAGGGGAATTCAAGGACTTTTTACAGTTTCTAATTCAGTTGAAAGATGAGGAAGATTCCAACCCACCAATGACCATGAATCATATCAAAGCCTTGCTCCTGGTAAGTTTTTTTTAAGACATTTCTAGTTCTTCAAAGTCAAAAATTTTTAACCATCTTTATTAGTTCAGGTGTACTTCATATGTAGACTGGTCATGCTACTCATATATAATCAATTTAAGAAAAAAAAATCAACCCTTTTTTTTAATACCTATCCAATTTACATATATTTGAAGCAAAGTTTTATCTAGATAGGTGGCTACTACTAATAATACAGCTTGTTGATAAGATTCAGGCTCATCTTTTTGACTTACTTATTTGGCAATAATTGTTTTCTTGTTGAAATTCCTTGTTGCCGGCCAGAGCCTGTATTGAATTAATTATATGTAAATTAAAGAGAGCCTATTGAATTATTGAATAATGACAGAAATTTTAACCATTATGTTAATTTAGACACATAAATAAATAGTAAATGGTTTTAATATTTGGACAGGACATGGTGGTGGGAGGATCAGACACATCTTCCAACTCAATTGAGTTTACAATGGCGGAAGTCATAAACAAACCAGAAGTAATGAGAAAAGCACAGCAAGAATTGGATGAAGTTGTTGGTAAAGACAACATAGTGGAAGAATCCCACATTCACAAGTTACCATATTTACTTGCAATTATGAAAGAGTCGTTGCGTTTGCACCCAGTCCTCCCTCTCCTAGTCCCTCACCGCCCCACCGAGGCTTGCACCGTCGGCGGCTACGCTATTCCTAAAGATTGCAGGGTGTTTGTCAACGCCTGGGCAATTCACAGGGATCCTTCTGTCTGGGAAAATCCGCAGGAATTCAACCCTGAGAGGTTTTTGAACAGCAAATGGGATTTTAGTGGGAGTGATTTCAATTACTTTCCGTTTGGGTCTGGCAGGAGAATTTGTGCGGGAATTGCAATGGCGGAGAGGATGGTTTTGTATTCAGTGGCCACGCTTTTGCATTCTTTTGATTGGGAAGTTCCTGAGGGAAAGAAGTTGGATCTTACAGAGAAGTTTGGGATTGTTTTGAAGTTAGAGAATCCTTTGGTTGCAATTCCAACTCCAAGGTTATCAAATCCAACTCTTTATGAATAAAAACATCTTACTATTGGAACCCTTTGTATTTAAGTTAATGTTTTTTTTTTTGGAACGTATTTAAGTTAATGTTAAATACATATGTTAAACAAAATTATAATGTTAACATCTTGTATTTGAATGCTCAATATGATTTCACAGACAATGTTGGGATAACTTACCTTGTTCATAAACATTCGGTCACAACACAAAGGGGGAAAAATCTTGCCTACCAACTAACAAGTTAGCGAAAACCCATTTTTATATCACCATCAACTTATTGGTCCTTAAATTATATGAGAAATGGGCATAAGTCCCGTTTAGGCAAGCTAGTACCCAAAGCTCTGAATATTAGGTCAGTAGGGATTAGGGAAAGATGGATTTTTTTTTTCTTTTGGTACAAAAGATAGGAAGTTTTGGGTATAAATACCATTTTGTACCCTTAACTTTATAAGAATTGACACTTTGCACCCAACTTTTTTATTTTGACCAAAACACATCCTAAAGTTTTATTTTTGTACCACTTTTCACCTTTTGTCATGATAGGACAAATGGGCATCCGATGTGGCATACCACATGTACCAAAAATGCC
>AWWV01006280.1:0-28142 GCA_001974805.1 Corchorus capsularis
TTTTTGTCCACATGGCATGCCATGTCGGACATCCTTTTGTCCTACTATGACGGAGGGTGTAAAATGACACAAAAATAAAACTTTAGGGTGTATTTTGGTCAAAATAAAAAAGTTGGGTGCAAAGTGACAATCCGTATAAACTTAAGGGTGCAAAATGACATTTATGCCGGAAATTTTGTTATATAATAATTGAGAGTTGAAATATTTCTTGTTATGGTAATTCCAATTTTTAGGTTATAATAATAATTATCTCTTCTTTATCTCTGGCCAAAAAAAAAAACTCCTTTCATTGTCATACCAAAGTAAATCCCACATCACATGCTATTAAATGCCAAAAATCTTGTAACAAAAAAATTAAAAGCCAAAACCAACCAATTGAATGAATGAATTTATTAAGAACTTGGTATTTCTGATTTCATTCTCACCGAGACACCGACTTGTGATAATGGACCGCCAAACAAAACTGCAACTACCAAACGAGTAGATCCAAAATCTAAATCAGGGAAAGCTGCTTGCTTTGATTTTTGATGCCATGTGTGATATAGGGCTTTACAAGGTGTTTGAAAATTAACCAAACGGGCCTAACAAATTAGGCTGGGGCCTCTTTTTTTTTAAAGAAAAATTACTTATCATTGCGTCGTACTCCCTCTGTCCCATATTATAAGTCTCCTTCTAAAAATTTTATTTGTCCCAAAATATAAATCCCTTTTTAAATCTCAATGCAACTTTTACATAAGTTATCTAAATTACCCTTGTTAGTGATAGTAGAAATTTAGTTGGAATTTAATTTATCTATTGACTATGAGGGAGTAAGTGGAAGGAGAGAGAAGAGGGATAAAATTAGAAAGAGAAAATAAAAGTTTATGGAAGTTAGAGTTGTAACTAATTTTCTTAAATTTTGTGATACGATTAAAATGGACTTATATTATGGGAGAGAAGCGTGTCTTTAGTGACTCTTGACGTGTTTTTCATAGCCACAAGACAAAAAAATCTTTCGCCATATAATTGGCATATCCCAATCAGAAGAAGTTTGTCCTCAGAGATGACAGAACAGAACGAGAGGACTGAAAGAAACTGTTCTGATTCAAAGGAAATCTACAAGAACAAGAGGCTGTGTATTCTTTCATAGTTCATAGTTCATATCACAATTTCTTGCTCCATTTCATTTAATACCAAAAGTTCCCTACCATGGCTGTCTTCTCAACTTCTGAAATTGGGCCAATGTTAAGCAACATTACCAGCAGCATTCATGATTTCGTACGAAGCTTTTTCACCCTCGTTGGTCTTTTTGTAATTTTTTGGTACACATGGGAGTTCATCAAATCCAGGAAGGGGAAGCCACTATCGCCGCCGGGTCCTCGAGGTCTACCCTTGGTCGGAAGTCTTCCATTCCTTAAACCTGACCTCCACTGCTACTTCGCCGAACTAGCTCGTACCTACGGGCCAGTCGTGAAACTCCAGCTCGGAAGCAAGATTGGGATCCTGGTGACTTCCCCATCGGCGGCCAGGGAAGTTCTCAAGGACCAAGACATCGTGTTCGCCAACCGTGATGTGCCGGCGGTTGCCATGCTCGCCACCGGTGGGCGTGACATAGGCTTTAACTCTTACGGTCCTGAATGGAGGATGTTAAGAAAAGTATGTGTGTTAAAGATGCTTAGCAATTCAACATTGGATAAAGTGTGTATTCACTTCGCCGGAAAGAAGTTCGAGACGCCGTCAGTTATTTACATAGCCAGGCTGGTCCGGCTGTAAACATCGGCGAGCAAATGTTTCTAACCACATTGAATGTGGTGACCAATATGTTGTGGGGTGGCACTTTGGAGGGCGAGGTCCGGGAGAGCATTGGTGCAGAGTTTAGGCATGCTATCTCGGAATTTACAGAGATTTTGGGCCTTCCCAACATTTCCGATTTCTTCCCTGCCTTGGCTCCGTTTGATTTGCAAGGTCTAATGAAACGGATGCGGAAGCCAGTGGAGAAGTTGAACGGGATCATTGATAAGATGATTGATCAACGGCTGAAATTGGACAACAGGGAAAGTGGGAGCACAGCTGCAGGGGAATTCAAGGATTTTTTACAGTTTCTAATTCAGTTGAAGGATGGGGAAGATTCCCAACCGCCAATGACCATGAACCATATCAAAGCCTTGCTCCAGGTAATTAGTAGGAGTAATTATTATTATTGTGAAATAAATTAGATTTGATTTCACCAACGTTAATAATTATGATAGTAATATTAAGAGAAATGACAGATAAAAAGGGACGGAAGGAGTAATATTAAAAAAGTGTGTGGACGAACTAACTACGTTTATATATATATATATATAATAATTTTTAATAATTGGAGTGGGCAGGATATGGTGGTGGCAGGATCAGACACATCCTCCAACTTAATTGAGTTTATAATGGCGGAAGTCATCAACAAACCAGAAGTGATGAGAAGAGCACAGCAAGAAATGGACGAAGTTATTGGCAAAGGCAACATTGTGGAACAATCCCATATTCACAAATTACCTTATCTACTCGCAATCATGAAAGAGTCGCTGCGTTTGCACCCAGTTCTCCCTCTCCTAGTCCCTCACAGCCCCAGCCAAGCCTGCACCGTCGGCGGCTACGCCATCCCTAAAGGTTGCAGGGTGTTTGTCAACGTCTGGGCAATTCACAGGGATCCTTCTATCTGGGAAAACCCGCTGGAGTTCAACCCTGAGAGGTTTTTGAACAGCAAATGGGATTTTAGTGGGAGTGATTTCAACTATGTTCCATTCGGGTCTGGCAGGAGAATCTGTGCCGGAATAGCAATGGCGGAGAGGATGGTGTTGTATTCATCGGCCACGCTTTTGCATTCTTTTGATTGGAAAGTTCCAGAGGGTAAGAAGTTGGATACTTCAGAGAAGTTTGGGATTGTTTTGAAACTGAAGAATCCATTGGTTGCAATTCCGACGCCAAGGTTACCAAATCCAGCTCTTTATGAATAAAAGATAGTAAGTCCAAGTATTGTATGGTACTACGGTTTTTAAGGGTAAACATTAAGGGATAAATAAATAATTTAAATAAGACCATCGGGCATGTAGAAAAAAAAAATAAGGGTCTGTACCCGAATTGTTAGTTCAATTGGTAGGTGCATTGTGCCTGGACCGTGAGGTCCTGCATTCAAGTCTCACGGAATGTGAGTTTAGTTTGTAATTTATTTATTTGTGTATTTGGTAGGTAGATGGTTTATTTATGATAGTTTCTTGGTTTGGATTGAATTCTCATTTAGATGTTTGGGCATATAGAGATTTATTGGGATGTAATGAGATTTCACTTGTATTCACTCAAAAATAAATAAAATAAAAAAGAGCCTGAGATAAAATGCTGGACTTAGTTCTAATGGTTAGGTTTCGATTCCTAACAACCTCGAATAGAAAAAAATAACGTCAATAAACATTGGGCCTGGTGAAAAAATGCTGGATTCTTAGTTCTAGATTCGATCCCTATAAACCTCAAGCAATAAGAAGTTTGTCATTCTTAATCACTTGTATTAATGGGCCGAATTGAACCAAGAGCAATGCGTAAACATTCAATTAAAATTTGGGAATTTGCTTTTCCCTTAGATACTATGTAATTGGGCTTTATTGCAGTATATGTTCACGAAAAGGGCCGAACAAAACGGGCTGGTGCGGTGATGCCTGGGCAAAGTTTTATTATTGATTGATTAATCAAATCATATCACCGGTCAGCCTTAGTTGATCTGACAAATGAAGGCAATTATTCATAGAGCTCTAAGTTGCACAATCTAGGTGCTGGAACAGCAATCAAAGGCGTTAGTTTCTCCAACACAATCCCAAACTTTTCCCTAGTATCTGGCTTTTTACCATCGGGTATTTTCCACTCAAACATATGCAAGAATGTTGCCAATGTATACATTAACATCCTCTCCCCAAGGCGAAGCCCTGCGCAAATTCGCCTGCCAGACCCAAACGGAATGTAATGGAAGTATTTCCCTGAGTAATCCACGTTATTATTAGCATGATCTCCAATGAATCTCTCTGGTTCAAACTCAGAGGGATTGTTCCAAAACAGAGGATCCCTATGCATAGCCCAAGCGTTTATGAAAACCTTTGCATCTTTGGGTATAAAATAGCCGCCCACGGTGCAACTTTGGCTCGGGCTACGGGGTAGCAGCAGAGGAGCTGATGGATGCAATCTCAATGCTTCCTTTACAACTGCTTGCAGATAAAGCAATTTGTGAATGTGGTGTTCTTCAACAGTTTCGTTTTCGCCAATAACTTGTGTTAACTCTTCTTGCACTTTCTTCATTGCTTCAGGGTTTGCCATCAGCTCCGCCATTGTCCATTCAAAAGCAGTCGAAGTTGTGTCGGTTCCTCCAATTACAATGTCCTGCAGGTAACAATTGAAAAAAGACATAACGAAAAATATTAATACTGGGATCGATCCTAGCCACTGGAAGTCTGGAACTAGTCCAGCAATCTACCGTCAAGTCAAATGGTCGATGTCACAAGGACGTAGCCATGTATTGAGGAGTGGGGTCAATTGACCCCACTCAAATTTGCATTTCTTTTAAAATATATATAGATAAATAAAGGTAAATTTGCAAATTGATCCCATTTGAAAGAAAATATTGATCCCATAAATTGAAAGTTTTAGGATATTGACCCCACTAAAAGATTTGAATATTTCCACTTTGAACCCATATTTCTAAACTATATCTAGATTTTATCTTAGTATTTTTATTTTAACCTTTTTTAAGAACTTTAATTATTGTTTAAGATTATATATAAAATTTCTATATTTATATGTATACATATTGTTTAAGATTATATATAAAATTTCTATATTTATATGTATACATTAGTTTTACCTTTCATATGTGTTATATATGACCCGATACATTTATATTAACAACATTTTGAATTAAATGATTAAACTTCTTGAATGTTTTTATGAATAAAATAAATTGGCTCGATTAACTCGAACATGAAACCCCTTAAAATATATCTAATTGAAAGAAAAATCAACGGTTAACCAAATACAATAAGAATTTTCTAATTGTTGACTTATTTAACCCATCACATATTGATCTCAATTTACTATATGATCTATACTACCACCGATTGACTTTTTTTTTTTGAATGAGTACATGTGAAATCTCATTACAATCAGAATAAATCTCTATATGCCCAAACATCTAAATGAGAAATCAACTCAAATTAAGAAACTTTCATAAATAAACTATCTACCTACCAAATATATAAATAAACAAATTACAAACTAAACTCACATTCCGTGAGACTTGAACCTAGAACCTCACGATCCAGGCACGGTATACCTACCAGTGGAGTTAACAACTCGGGTGCACCACTGATTTACCTTAAATTACAACCAAACCTATATTGAACATTGAATCAAACACTAAAAATAACTTGAATCTAATTATTTGGTATGTCTAATTAACGACCAAACCTATATATTATAAAATTATTATAACATAAAATTAGAAAATGACAACAAATTGTGTAACGACCAAACCTGTATTAAGTTTTTGACCCCACTCAAAAATGCCCCCTGGCTACGCCACTGCGATAGCATTCTGACAACACTTGTTAATTACTAATGAGCATTTAAAAAAAAAATGAGTTAAAGGGTGACAAAATTACCGCAAGGAAGGCCTTAATTTGTGCTCGGGAAAGAGAGATTCCAGTTTCTTCATCTTTGAACTCCAAGAGGAAATCCAGGAAATCCTTGCTATCTTTCTTTTTCGTATCTTGACAACTTTCCTTCTCCTCTTTCATCCTTTGATCGATCACGGAATCGAAAATTACCTCTATCCACTTGGATGCCCTTTTCATGTCCTTGTCCACTCCCTGTAAATCAAATCTTGCCAGACATGGGATGAAATCTGAGATATTTGGTCTTCCCCATATAGCAAGCAGTTCAGACACTGCTACCCGAAAGTCACCGTTCCTACTACTTGCAGTTGCTCTGTCTCCTAGAATGGTTCCACCCCAGAACATGCTAGTTATCATGTTGATCACCGTCGAAAACGCCATCTCTCCAACATCTATGGGGTTTCCTTTCTTCGCATACACATCTCTCACACTTTTTTTAACCTCGTTTTTCCTAAGACCATAAAACGCATCAAGATTAGCTTTGCTCTGCATTTCCTGGACGAATATCCGGCGCAACATTCGCCATTCTGGGCCATAAGGCGAGAACGCAATATCTTTCCCACCAAAAGAGAAAGCCAATGCGGCGATATTTGGGTTGCGGTTAGCAAACGTAACGTCTTGGTCACGTACCACCTCTTTTACCAAGTGTGGAGAGCTTATAATCACACACTGTCTCTGCCCAAGGGAAAGTTTGTAAATTGGACCATATTTCTTGGCCAATTCCATTAAAGTCTCGTGTAGGTTTCTGCCGAGAAATGGAAGGTAGCCGACGAGGGGTAAGCCGCTGGGCCCCGGTAGCTGCTTAGCATTATTTCCTGATCTGCTGCTCAGTTTCTTGAATTGAAACAGACAAACGGCTAGTAATAATGTAACAACAACAGGGATCATTATTATTTGAGTGAACATGTCTGGTTTGTCAAAGAGATTTTGAGTTGTCATCGCAAAAGACATCGGAACGAGTGACAACATGAAGAGAAAAGATAAGATTTTTGGTTGTTGATTAGCTTGAACCATTCCATACCTTATATAGTTGAAAATTTCAGACTTGAATATAGCTATGGGTAAAATTAATGTGCCTAGCCTTTTGGATCTATTCGAACTAGATCGTCACAATACATATATAAAAATGTTCTGTCCAGATAATATTATGGTAGTAATATTTAATGATCTGCTGGCTTCTAGTCTTAACTACCAGAATTTTGCAGCTTGATTGGCTGCTGCCTGGATAAATAAAGGAGCTCCCCCAAAAAAAAAAAAAATTATACGAAATGTTGTAATTAATTTTGGCCGGTAGTTATTTAACCTGTAATACCTAAAATGTTCTTTTTTAAGATAGACTAGTCTTCACTTTCACGTATCTTAAAGAATCCTAATTTAGTTGAAAAAATTTGACCCGAGTGCGGGTACCCGATTGGCTGAAATCAAACTTGATCCAATCTTATTTGACCAAAAATCCGCCCACTTTGAAACCGAACTGATCCAAATCCTCAATAATCCGAACCTGAAATGACCCGGACTCAAAATTGCTCAAACTCAATCAAACCCGAGAGATTAACTCGAAATTACCTAAAATGGAATTAATAACACTTAAATGACCCGAATCCGAAAAGACCTGAACCCCAAAATCCGAAACTCAAACTTGAAATTATCCGAACCACAACACCGAAAAAGACTTGAAGCAGAATTGACTTTTTCAAAATGGATTATTACATTTATATATAATATTATAGATATGATTGTAATTGATTTAATTAATTTAATGTGCTGCAATATGTCTTAAGTCATCCTAACTAAGGTTAATGAAAAATTATTAGATAGACCTCCCACTATGGTCTTTATTGACTAATAAGATTGTGACTTACTAGGTAATTCATCTGAAATTTAGGACATTAATCTAGTATGGTTTTAGTAATAATAAGAATTTTTTTTTGAATTGTCACAATTTTTTTAGTGGGACCATAGATAACGTGGTTGAGGTAATCCATGAAATAATTTCTCTTAAACTATCATAGCAGCCTTGTTGTTGCCTATATAAATAAAGGAAATATATCTATCCAAAGATGATTTAATTAGTTTGAATCGGTAATTGTTTAACCTGTCATATAAACCTAGTACTTTAGTTTTTTATTGGTGTTTTTCTGTCATATATATATATATATATATATATATATATAAACCTAGCTAGTTTGTTTTTAATTGGTGTTTTTGTCATTATATAAACCTAGTACTTTAGTTTTTTATTGGTGTTTTTCTGTCTTATCTTTGCACTCTGGGTTGTAAGAACTTGGCTTTGATCCAGCTCTATTATTTTTCTTCTAGCATGGCCATTAGAAAAAATGTTTGCCTTTAAAAGAAAAAAGAGTTAAGATAAGAACAAAGAAGAAGAAGAGTTATAAATGAAAAAATGACAGGAAATTATATACTGATCACATGACAAGCACACAATAAACAGATTATTATTCAGGTTAAATATATGTTTGTGGACAAATGTTATTTGTGCCTGGAATTTTTGTTAATCCGTCCTGAATTGCGATTCGACCCAAAATTTGTGGAGTTACGAATTTTGTGGATTTTTCCTAGAGGTCTGTGATGGAACTGGAGGGATCAGGCCGAACATGCGGGGAAGACGCAGAATAGGCGTAGGGGGTGCGGGGGGCGAAGAGGGGGGCAGTATGGATTAGTTCTCCTAGTCCGAATAGGACTAAATACCCTATATTTATATAAGGGGTCTATATCTTGTATTCTTGATGTATTGTTTTCTTCCAAATTAATAAGAATTTCTCTCTGCCCGTGGACGTAGATCAAATTGATCGAACCACGTAAAATCTTCTTGTTCTTGTTTATTGTTTTAGGCTAGTTTAATCGCAACAATTGGTATCAAGAGCTTGGATTGGATTTCTTGATTGGTCCCTGGTATCTGTTCGTGATAAGGGTTTATTGAGAAATCGTTTTTTCTGGGATTTAGGATTTTGCGTTTCAAGATGTCTTCATCAGGGAAATTCGACATTGAGAAATTCAATGGGTCGAATGATTTCATCTTATGGAAGGTAAAGATGAAGGCGATAATGATTCAGCAGAACTGCACAGGTGCGATTGATAAAGAGATGTTGCCTAAAAAATCAACAGATAAGGAGATAAAAGAAATCAATTCGAAAGCTCATAGTGCAATCTTGTTGAGTCTTTCTGATGAGGTTTTGAGAGAGGTTGTCGCGGAGAAAGATGCTGCAAGTTTGTGGAAGGCGCTTGATGGCAGAAGTCATTGATTAATCGGTTGTTCCAGAAGCAGCGCCTGTACACATTCAAGATGGCAGAAAATACACCAATAAAAGAACATTTTGATAGCTTCAATCGGATTATTCTTGATCTTGGTGGAGTTGGAGTTAAGATAGAAGATGAGGATTTGGCGCTGATTCTCCTATGTTCGTTGCCTAGGTCGTTTCAGAATTTTCGGGATACCATGCTGTATGGTAGAGACACGATTGCTATGAAGGATGTTAAAGACGCTTTGCTTTCAAAAGAACTGCAGAATGAGGTTTCAGCAGATGTAGATGGTGAAGCGGGTTTAATTGTTACACGAGGCAGAAACAAGGAGAAAAGCAAGCGGCTTGTTGAGTCTTTCTGATGAGGTTTTGAGAGAGGTTGTCGCGGAGAAAGATGCTGCAAGTTTGTGGAAGGCGCTTGATGGCAGAAGTCATTGATTAATCGGTTGTTCCAGAAGCAGCGCCTGTACACATTCAAGATGGCAGAAAATACACCAATAAAAGAACATTTTGATAGCTTCAATCGGATTATTCTTGATCTTGGTGGAGTTGGAGTCAAGATAGAAGATGAGGATTTGGCGCTGATTCTCCTATGTTTGTTGCCTAGGTCGTTTCAGAATTTTCGGGATACCATGCTGTATGGTAGAGACACGATTGCTATGAAGGATGTTAAAGACGCTTTGCTTTCAAAAGAACTGCAGAATGAGGTTTCAGCAGATGTAGATGGTGAAGCGGGTTTAATTGTTACACGAGGCAGAAACAAGGAGAAAAGCAGCGACATTGCTAGGTTCAGATCACGCTCCAAATCGAGGGTATCTAGGCTTCGATGCTTTTACTGTAATGAGAAAGGGCACCTGCGTAAAGACTATTCTGATCGCAAGAAAGGTAATTCTAGTGAGAAGAAGGAATCGAATGTAAAGGCTACGACAGCTATTGTTCAGAAGGGTTCATCCCTTGTGGAGAGTTCAGATGATGAAGTAGGTACTGATGTTCTAACTGTTAGTACTGCGGGTTCTGCAAACACATGGGTTCTAGACACTGGTGCGTCTTATCACATGACGTTTTCAAGAAACTTATTCACCACTTTTAAAGAGTGGAACGGAAGTGTGATGTTGGGTGATGAAACAACTTTGAGTGTCAAGGGCAGTGGTTCAGTGCAGATTAAAACGCATGATGGAACAATTAGAACGTTTGATACTTGGCTTGTTCCTGAGTTTAGGAAGAATTTGATTTCTTTGGGTACTCTTGATAAACAAGGGTACAAATATTCTGGCGAAAATGGGCAGATCAAAGTTTCGAAAGGTGCTATGACAATCTTGAAGGGTAAATTGCAACACGGGATTTACACTCTGATAGGCAATTCAGTGATAGGAGAAGTAGCAGTTTCCGAGTCTCTTGGGGATTCAAATGATCGTACAAAATTGTGGCATCGTAGGTTGGGGCATATGAATGAGCAAGGACTGTTAATTTGAGCAAAAGAGGTCTTTTAGATGGGTCAGAATGTGGAAAACTTAAATTCTGCGAAACATGTGTCTTAGGCAAGCAGCACAAGGTTAAGTTTAGTTCTGGCAAGCATACTTCTAAGGGGATTCTTGATTATGTTCATTCTGATTTGTGGGGTCCTGCTCATGTGGAGTCTCATAGTAGATGCATGTACTTCGTGACTTTCATTGATGATTACTCCAGGAAGGTTTGGGTATATTTTCTGAAAACAAAGGATGAGGTGTTTGATCGGTTCAAAGAGTGGAAGATTATGATTGAAAAACGTACCAGTCGGCAAATTAAGACTCTTACAATTGATAATGGTTTGGAATTCTGTGGTCAATAATTAAATGAGTTCTGCAAGAAAGAGGGTATAGTGAGGCATCACACTGTACGAAGAACGCCACAACAAAACGGGGTTGCAGAACGCATGAACCAAACACTTCTGCAGCGTGCTAGGTGCATGCGACTAAATGCTGGTTTGTCGAAGAAGTTCTGGGCTGAAGCAGTTAATACTGCTGCTTATTTGGTGAATAGGTCTCCATCAACTGCGATTTATTTGAAGACTCCTCAAGAGTTATGGTACGATAAACCCTCTGATTACTCTGGCTTGAGAATATTTGGTTGTCCTGCTTATGCTCATGTTAATGATGGTAAACTGGAGCCTAGGGCAATTAAGTGCATATTTCTAGGATATGGAACTGGTGTTAAAAGGTTATAGGTTGTGGCATTCTGATAGCAACAAAGTTATTATTAGCAGAGATGTAACCTTTGATGAATCTGCTATGTTTAGCCAGAAAGAGGAGCTTGTTGATCTTGCAGGTACTGACCAGAGTGTGGTATTTGATGTTCCACCTTTGAAATCACCTTCTGTTACTACAGAAGAGTCTAGAACTGAAACTGATGATTTGTCAAAAAGTATAGTAGAAAGGAGAACCAGGAGGGAAATAAAAAAGCCACAGAGGTATGGAGATTGCATTAGTCTTAATGTTGGTGAAACTGATCCTATTGCATATGCTTTGTCAGTGGCAGAAATTATTGACTCTGATGAACCAAGATCCTATAAGGAGGCAATTAAGAGTGAGAATGCAGCAGACTGGTTGTTAGCTATGAATGAGGAGATGCAGTCTCTTGCAAAGAATGAGACATGGAAGCTTGTACCATTTCCAAAAGGAGTGAGACCAGTAGGATGTAAATGGGTATTCAAAAGGAAATAGGGAATCCCCGGAGTAGAACCTGCAAGGTTCAAGGCTAGACTTGTGGCTAAGGGTTTTTTCGCAAAAGGAGGGAATAGACTACAATGAGGTATTCTCACCAGTTGTGAAGCACAAAACTATTCGGGTTCTTCTAGCCATGGTTAGTACTCTTGATCTCTATCTAGAACAGTTAGATGTTAAGACTGCTTTTTTGCATGGTAATATAGAGGAACAGATTTACATGTCACAACCTGAGGGATTTATTGATTCTGAGAATGAAGACCATGTGTGCTTATTGCAGAAGTCCTTGTATGATTTGAAACAGTCTCCTAGACAGTGGTATAAGAGGTTTGACTCATTTATGGTTTCTCATGATTTTGCTAGAAATCAGTATGATAACTGTGTGTACTCTAAGAAGTTGTTTAATGGTTCATATATATATTTGCTGCTATATGTTGATGACATGTTGATTGCAGCCAAGGATTTGGCTGAGATTAATAGCCTGAAAGCTTTGCTAAGCAGTGAATTTGAGATGAAGGATTTGGTGCAGCGAAAAAGATTTTGGGTATGGAGATTTGGAGGGATAGAAAAGCAGGTTTGTTGTATGTATCACAACAGAAATACATCGAAAAGGTACTGCAATTTTTCAAATGGATAAAGCCAAACCGGTTAAGTACCCCTTTAGCTGCACATTTTAAACTTGATGTTAATGCTCTACCTAGTTCTGATGATGAAGTTAACTGCATGAGTAGAATACCATATTCTAGCGCAGTAGGTAGCTTGATGTATGCTATGGTTTGCACTAGGCCAGACTTAGCTCATGCTGTTAGTGTGGTTAGTAGGTTTATGAGCAATCCTGGTAAAACTCATTGGGAGGCTGTTAAGTGGATTATGCGATATTTGAATGGAACAAAGAATGTCTGTTTGGTTTATGGTTCTGATGGTAATTCTGGATTGATTGGTTATGTTGATTCTGATTATGCTGGTGACCTTATTAAAAGAAGATCTTTAACATGTTATATTTTCACCCTGTATGGTTGTGCTATTAGTTGGAAAGCAACACTTCAAGCAACTGTTGCTTTGTCTACTACTGAGGCAGAATATATGTCATTGACTTAAGGGATTAAAGAAGGTATGTGGTTGCATGGTCTTGTTGATAGTTTGGGTTTGGATGTTTTGAAACCTGTTATTTATCGTGATAGTCAGAGTGCTTCGAGTTTGGCGAAAAACCCTGTGTATCATGAAAGATCAAAGCATATTGATGTTAAATTGAATTTTATTCGTGATGCTTTGGATAATAAGGTGGCCACTATAGAGAAGATTTCTACAGCTGATAATCCTGCAGACATGTTGACGAAGCCATTGACAACTGACAAGTTCAAGCATAGCTTGGACTTGGTAAATGTTCGCATAGCATGAAGCCCTTAGGGGCTTGATTGGCAGAGAGGGAAGCTTGGCTTATTTTGGTGATTTGGTAAACTTAAGTCAAGGTGGAGAATTGTTATTTGTGTCTGGAATTCTTGTTAACTCAGCCCGAATTGAGACCCGACCCGAAATTTGTGGAGCTACGAATTTTGTGGATTTTTCCTAGAGGTCTGTGATGGAAGCGGAGGGATCGGGCCGAACATGCGGGGAAGACGCAGAATAGGCGAAGCGGGGGGCGGTATGAATTAGTTCTTCTAGTCCGAATAGGACTAAATACCCTATTTTTATATAAGGTTGTATTCTTGATGTATTGTTTTCTCCCAAATTAATAAGAATTTCTCTCTGCCCGTGGACGTAGATCAAATTGATCGAATCACGTAAAATCTTCTTGTTCTTGTTTATTGTTTTAACCTAGTTTAATCGCAACACCAAATTAATTAAAGTATAACATTTTATGTGGTGCATGGATTAGATTCGATCGATGAGATCACCAGAAGGCTAGGCACATTCTAAAATTAACCAAGAAAAGAAAAATACAGTGGAAATGTCGATCAAATACATGAAACAAGAATTTGGCCATTTGGAGGCAAAACAAGAATTTACATGGAAATGGAAACAATAAAGAGGTAGCAATCAATCAAATATATGAAACATGATATGACAGATACACGAGAATGATAAATTTAATGCCTGCTGTTTAAATGTGTGGACATGACAAAAGCAACAAGGCAACCAGGGATCTCTAATGATAAAATTGTTATGTTTAATGCCTTAAGTTGTAAGTTGTTTTTTTTTTTGGCCAACAAGTTGTAAGTTGTTTGTAACTATTGATTTGTGGTGCTGGCATGCTGCGTAACCGTTTACTACTGTATTTGATTTCTTCCGTTTTCATTTTCAACTACTCATAAATACTCCATCTATAAAGATCAGTTTAGTACAGTTGTCATAAATGTAGAAAAACCATGTGAGACATAAAGGTTAGTAATAATCTAATAATGAACATTAAATTTTCAAGATAAGAAGACGAACTTTTTCAAAGTTTTAGGAGAAGTAGACGAAAATGTTAGGATTCTATTAGCAGGCAGAAATTTTCGGCTTTTTCAAAATGGATACGCAAATATAGATCAATCAATCAATTTGTATTTTACGAGGGTAAAAGAAAAAAGACGAAAATTTTGGAACAGGCTTATCGATAAATATGCACGTGCTGTTTATAAGTATGGACAGAGGACAGAAGTAACAGTCAACAGGCAACCGGGCTGAAAATTCTTATAACTATAACTATTTCCAATTAATTGTCCCATCCCCTTAATTGCCCTCTAATTTTTCCATGCCTCTTTGCTGCGTGAACAACATTAATTTTTCCATGCCTCCTTGCTGCGTGAACAACATTTTGGGGAAGGATTGGGTCAGAAAATTTATGAAAATAAGAAAGGAAAAACAAGATTTTGACGAGGCACGCTTTCTCAAATACGTACAATAATCCCGAGGGAAAAACAAGTTATATTTTTTTTTTTGAAAAGTCAAAACAATAGTAGCTTTATTGCCAACCGAACTCCACCAGATTACATCGAAATCGATCCAATTACAAACAAAAGTCAATCAACAAAGAATGATAATAAAAATATGACAACCCACATATCAAAACAGCAACATTATCTAAGCAAAAATAGAGCCTTGAATGAGCATAGCAGCAAAAGCGGAAAGAGTAGTAGCAACAAACCCCATGCTAAAAAACCTGCAACAAGTTATTAGTTCTTTCCACACCCTCTTTAGCTAAAGAATCAGCCAACTCATTACATTCTCTATTAATCTTCTTAATGCTCCAGATCGGTACCTTTTTCTTCAGAGCCTAAATCTTCAAAATACAACTTCTCATCTTCCAAGGAGAACTCTCTGGGTCAAGAATCCAACCATAAGCATTAGCCGAGTCAGTTTCAATAACCAAAGCATTGGTGTTCACCCACCTAGAAGCTCCAAAAATAACAAAAGCTTCCTTGATAGCATAAAGTTCTGCCTCATTTGAATTTGCTATGTCAATGTTTTTTGAAAAAACAGTTTTAATATCACCCGAATGATCACGCAGAACACCTCCCACTCCCGATGGACCTGGTTTGCCTCTTGATGACCCATCAACATTGAATTTAAACACCCCTTCTGTAGGCGGCTCCCATTCCTTAGCCAACCTTTGAGTAGCATTCTTAGTGAGCTTAGTAAGACAAGTTAAAACAAATGAATTAAAACTCCCTTTTGGCCCATATTATCCGAAGATAACTATTTAAGCATCTTGGCCTTTATAAATCACTTGTTTTTGTATTCCCTTAACAATGTGGGATAAACATCGCTTAAACAACAAACTATATAACAGATTGAACGATGGCTTGTTAATTTTTTTTTTGGGGTTGCTAGAGAGTAGAGATTGAATCCGAATCATTGAAATTAAAAGTCTAATACTCTACCATCAAACTATGATGGCAATGTCTTATTAACTTTTGATGTGTGGTTCCACCATTGAACTTATCATTTATCAGATTATTAGGGGGGGGCATGCAAACCATATTCACAAATTGCCTTGTCAAAAAAAAAAAAAAGTCGTTAAGAGTCAAATTAAAAATTGCCTTGTCAAACAATACCTGTCATTAAGATTATATATAACTCATCTACTGATTTATGGTAGCAAAAGGAAGAAACCCTAGCCGCTTCCCACCCTCCTTCTCTTTCAGCCTCCTCCTTTCAAAATTTTGTTACCTGCTCCTCATCTTAACTCTTTTGTCAAGGGGGAGGAGGAGCCTGATCTTTTTTATTTTTATTTTAGAATAAAGTCCCTAGATCTATTGATCTGTTGGGTTCAGTTAATTTTTTGAGTTCGTTTGAGTCTGAGCTGTTGACTTTTGTCCATTTTTAGTTTGCAATAGATTGAAAGCAGTTTGCCTTGTTGGAATGGTTTTTCTTTCTGATCAAATGGTGAGTGCTGATGATCCTCGAATCAGTAACTTTTTTTTCGCTGTAAGTTTTTTCTTGGATTCACCGATAAGTAAAAGCGATGGAGTGGTGGACATGCAAAAGATTTATGTAGAAGGTTCGAGACTCCATATAATCATAAAGACGACTCATCTGATCACAAAAGATCTAGATTTAAGACAGGAGCATTCTTCTCAATTTATTGTAATTATGAGGTATATTTTTGTAATTTTATTGTCATAAATGAAAATTACAATCTTTTCTTTAAAAAAAACAATTACACCTACGGGCTGTCCGGCCATCGATGGGTGGGTTTACTATACCAAAAGTGGCTAATTAGATGTCCGAAAATAATTGGGCCTTGGGGCATTAATATAGATCCTCAGCTTTGGGATAATCCCTGCGACATTCAGCCCGATAGGTTTTTTGAAGTTGCTAACAAACTTTCACTAAATTCCCTACTGTATATTTTTCTTGTATGAAACGCTAATAAACTTGTGAGCAGAATTTATATAGAAATATAAGGATATCATATATTAGTACCAAATAATTGATCCAGTTGCGTATTTTTATCTCATTCGAATTTAGAGCTCTACTTTATTATTAGGTTTGATGTATCTTCCCCTGCTTTCAAGCACCTTTATTATTAGTACATCTTAAACTTTTGTAGAGTTTGCCTATCAAAACAGGGAATGATCAAGTCTTTGTTATCATTTTGAATTTGGCTTTGTATGATTGGTTCTTTAATTATTTCAACAAAGACCAAAACAATTGGTTAAGTACAGTTTTGAGCAACTTTTTCTGTCTTAATGCTATCTGACATCACGTCATTGGAATTTGCATATATACATGTTCTCTCACACTACGAAGCTCTCCAATTAGAAGAAGTTTTAGCCTTATAGGTTTTCTTATGGCTAAATTACCCAATAGAGAAGTCACCTAAATTGCTTTATCAAATAATATGATCATGAAATAACACCATTATATGAAAATTTAAATGGTGAAAGATTCTTATTGGAGCTTTTAGATGTGGCCACCGTTAAAGGCCCAACACAAGATACAGTGATCATGTTTCTTTAAAGTGATTAAGACAAATCACTCTAATTTATCCTAGACCCATCTTGATTAGTTCTTCCATTTTTTTTTGTTTCATTTTCCCCCCAACTATTTACATATAGATCAGGTTTATATTCTTCTAATTTGATTTAGGCAAATTCCACCTACCAATTACCGTTGACATGGCCATGCTAGCTTTTCATCCGGAAGCAGCAGGCTTGCAAACAGGCAAATCCTTTTCAACATTGGGTGGAATCCGAAGAATTGGGTTGCTCTCAAAGAAATTAACTGGCTTCAAATCAAAGCTTGACGACACAGTTGGCATAATTGGAAAATCCTCCTGGCATGGTATGTGATGGAACCCTAATGTATACCACAACACAATATCCTTGTTCTCAATTGATCGATCCCTGCACAAATTAAATCACATTTTAGCACAATTTGAACTTGAGATTTAGAATTTGGATTAATGACAACACTAAATTAATCAGAATCAACATTCTAATTACCTATCAGACCAAACTGCAAGAGTATCTTCACCCTGGCTTTGGTAAACAAACAATCCACCCGCCCATTGCTCGCTCCTATTATAAGGCGTGACCCATATTTGGTTATTCGTAAATGCACCCCTTTTCTGTGGAGGATCGTCATGATCCAGCAAACTAGCGGCGGTGCCACCGGGAACCAATTTATATCCGACCGGGTTTCCGACTCTTGTCTTCTTTGTCGGATTGATCATGTGGAACTCAGATGGGTCATAGAGTTTAATCTGAACCTGGGCATCTTTCTCTGTTTTGGCCACGTCTCTTACAGCTTTCAAATAGCTTTTTCTTGGTGACTCTCCTTGAGAGGTTTCTTGCCTTTTGAGATTTACTTTAACAAAGGAATTATCGGAGCCATCGATGTCCATATCCAAGTGGAATGTAATGTAATGATCATGGATGACGCCAATAACATTTTCAGACAAAAGTGTGCCGTAGAGATTTTCTTGGCCGTTCATTTGGTTCATGTTCTCGTATGTGGTCCCTTTCACCATCAAAATCCCGCTAAGTCCAACCTGTGAGGTTTCAGTTCTTTGAAATTAGAATCTAGTGGTACAAAGGAAAGTCCAAATAAACGCCAAATATTTAACATATCTTCATCAATAATTTCAGAGCCACAGTTGACTAAAAATATCCATGATTTTTCTTCAATGCCTCAAAAAAGATGTAGACAAAGAAGATAAGTGCATGATTGATGACCAAACGTGCACCTCCTTGGGAACAAACAAATTGACCTTTTTTTTAGTATCTCACCGGGTCTAACGTTTTGTTTTGATTAATTCAGATTTGACCTGCGTCACGCACCTAAGTTTGGTGGCTGAGTTTACCTACCAACGAGGGTGGCATGCAAGGTCTAAAACCTAGACTTGGTTAATCTGAAACGAGCTGGTTACGACTCGATACAACCCGTGTTGGTAAAAATGACCTTTTTATATACAGAAAGAGAGTTCACTAACCTTAATCCTGATTAGTCCGTCTGTCTGAAACTCCCAATCAACAATGTAATCATAATTAGCCACTGATGCAGCCATTCTAACCACTAACGTCACTTTTGGCCTCACTTCCTTAATCTGCCCGAAAACACAAAACATTGCAAGAGTTTATCTCGCCGAACTCTAATTTAGAAATTGCAATAAATTACAGGCTCAACATCTCTCACATAGCTTTAACATTCAATAAATTAATAGTAAGAGGAATTTGAAGGCACATTTTTTGTATGAACTAAAATATATATATACTTACATCCATGCCCGTAATTGGACTCTCGGAGTGCCGCCATCCTATATCACCGGCGTAGCTCTCAAACACGCAGATCATATTTGATCGGACATATGGTACCCCATCACCGGCGGCAAAGACACCGTCCATATAATAAGCATTTCTTGGACAATCATTAAGTGGGTCAAGTGGCATGGCTTGTAACCCGAACCCGTATTCACCCGCATCCATATAAGTCTTGAAATACCATGCATCAGTAGGGTCCATGTATGGCACGAATAATTCAGACGTGAATCCTTTGTACATCACATCCCTCATTATCCCACTATCCGGGTCCCGGACCTTAGCCCGAGAAACCACCACTCCCGCTCTCGGGTCGGCTTTCAAATGGAATTCCCAGTTTGCCCACTTCACCAAATGCTCATCTTCAATGACAAAACTTGGACCCTTTGGCTGTTCAATGGAGATAGGATTTATCAAGTTGAGCTGTTGATTCTGCTCGGAGTAACGGTAATCCGTGTTCGTCGCTTTCGGAATGGGGATGGTCCGACCCGAATCCGAAATCTCCACCACTTCTTTTGTGTCCATATCGAGTAAAACCGTTAAACCTTCGATTGGTCTCATGTAAAAATTCGCAGTGTCTTTCATGGAGTAGCACTGTACCTTAATTAATCTCCTGTTCTCCTCTTTTGGTCCGAACCAACCCAACGAGATCGGTAGGCACGCCACGTCATCGAGATTAACGCCTCGTTGGGTTATGGTTTGGTTGAACTCGGCGTTCGAAAATGGAGCCCACGTGGCCGATGTCATGTCTTCGATCGTCATCGTCGGATAACCGGAGGAAGGAGCCGAGTTGAGAACGTTGACCTGGCTGGTTTCCAAGTTGACCGTCAGCACGTGTGACTCCCCGTTGACACGTGCGATGACGGATGCCATCCTGGGGAAGAGCGGTTGGCCTTTTACCCATTCCAAGACGAGGTCTTTGTCGGGTTCTTCTAAGACGACGGAATGAAGCGCGTAGCTTTTGGAGGATTTGAAGAGCGCGTGGGAAGAAAGGATGGAGCGGACCTTGTTGAGTTCCTGGATGGTAAGAGGGTCAAGCGGGTGGTGAGGGACGGCCGACTCATGGCGGCGGCGCTTGGTGGCGGTGGTGGTGGCAGCTGGGGTTTTGGTGATAGTAGTGGGTTGTTTAGACTGAAAGCGGTTCTTAGAGGTGCACCAGGGGGAGTTACTGGCGCAGTCAAGGAGGGTGGTAACTTGAGATGGCGGAGGATAAGGAAGGTGAGACCAGGTGAAGAGGAGGAGGAAGGCTATGGCGACGGAGAAAAGGGTGAACCGAAAGAATGACTTTGATTCCATGGTTTTGGTTTTTGTGGAGTGAAGAGTGAAGCTGTTAAGTGATAAGCCTGCTGATCAGAATCAGAAGCTTACAAAGTAAGTATATAAGCAGGAATGGTGACAAGTTAGCAATGAAAGCTGATGCAAATGTGGCTATACCTTTTGGAGTTCAAATATGAAATATCTAGCAGTATCTTTTTTTGTTTGTTTTGTACTCCTTCGTATTTTAAAAAGTATCTTTATCTTTTTTCCACAAATAGAGTTGTGAAATTGTTATGAGAAACTCCTACTATTTTTTAAACAGGAAATTAGTACGATTTTTTTTATAAGGGAAAAATATTAAAAAACTTACTACAATTACTTGCTAAATTCAAATTAGATTGGAATCTCCATGCACGGGTAATGTAGTAGTCCAATTTCTTAAGATTCCACGGGCCGCGCGGGCTCACGTGCCACAAGCCCATAAGAAGAGCGCTCTCGTCCTTACTTTATTAATTATAATCTATAGAATTCTGATGACAGACCTTTTACCCAAAAACTTGAGAAAAGATGTAGCCCTCTATGGATTGGAGTTGGAGGTCTAGAGAAAGAACGAGCATATGAAAATTATTCTGATTTAATTTAAAATTAATTCAGTAAAAAATGAAAAAATAATATTAGAATCGTGAAAGACCCATCAATCTTTTTTGAGATGAATTATGTATTTTTCTGATTATTGTGGCAAAAAAATCATAAAAAAATTTTCGAGTCAGTTTTTAGCCGAAACCGTGTACTAATCATCACGGTTTTTGGGCTAAAAACGCGTTTCAGGGTCCCGGCTCTGTTTTGCATGATTTTTCCAGAAAAACTAATTGGAATATCAATATTCATCTAACAAAATCCCAGCCACGTTGGATTTAAGGATTTGCTTTTACGAGCATCTGAATCTTGTTTCGATTTAATTCGAAATAAATTCGGACAAAAAATGGGAAAACGATATTAGAAGCGTGGAAAACCCTTAAACTTTTTTGTGTTGAATTATATATTTTTTCTGACTATTGTGGCAAAAAAATTGAGGTAAACTTTTTCGGGTCAGTGATTTCAAAATTTTAGCCGAAATCGTGTACTAACCATCACAGTTTTTTTTGCTAAAAACGCGTTCTGGGCCTTGACTCAGTTTTGCATGATTTTTGGCGTAAAGACTTCTTAAAATATCTATATTCATCAAACCAAATCTCAGCCAAATTAGAAATAAAGATTCTTTTTACGAGCATCTGAATATTGTTTCGATTTAATTTGAAATTAATTCAGAAAAAATGAAAAAACGATATTAGAAGCGTGAAAGGGCCATCAATCTTTTTTGAGATGAATTATGTATCTTTCTGATTATTGTGGCAAAAAATTCATAAAAAAATTTTTGAGTCAGTTTTTAGCCGAAATCGTGTACTAACCATCACGGTTTTTGGGCTAAAAACGCGTTTCAGGGTCCCGGCTCTGTTTTGCATGATTTTTCCAGAAAAAATAATTGGAATATCAATATTCATCTAACAAAATCCCAGCCACGGTGGATTTAAAGATTTGTTTTTACGAGCATCTGAATCTTGTTTCGATTTAATTAGAAATAAATTCGGGAAAAAATGGGAAAACGGTATTAGAAGCGTGGAAAACCCTTAAACTTTTTTGTGTTGAATTATATATTTTTTCTGACTATTGTGGCAAAAAAATTGAGGTAAAATTTTTCGGGTCAGTGATTTCAAAATTTTAGCCGAAATCGTGTACTAACCATCACGATTTTTTTTGCTAAAAACGCGTTCTGGGCCCTGACTCAGTTTTGCATGTTTTTTTTTGACGTAAAGACTTCTTGAAATATCTATATTCATCAAACCAAATCTTAGCCAAATTATAAATAAAGATTTTTTTTACGAACATCTGAATATTGTTTCGATTTAATTTGAAATTATTTCAGAAAAAAAATGAAAAAACGATAATAGAAGCGTGAAAGGGGCATCAATCTTTTTTGAGATGAATTATGTATTTTTCTGATTATTGTGGCAAAAAATTCATAAAAAAATTTTCAAGTCAGTTTTTAGCCGAAATCGTGTACTAACCATCACGGTTTTGGAGTTAAAAACGCGTTTCAGGGTCCCGGCTCTGTTTTGCATTATTTTTTCCATAAAAACTCATTGGAATATCAATATTCATCTAACAAAATCTCAGCCAAGTTGGATTTAAGGATTTGTTTTTACGAGCATCTGAATCTTGTTTCGATTTAATTAGAAATAAATTTGGACAAAAAAATGGGAAAATGATATTAGAAGCGTGGAAAACCCTTAAATTTTTTGGGTTGAATTATATATTTTTTCTGACTATTGTGGCAAAAAAATTGAGGTAACCTTTTTCGGGTTAGTGATTTCAAAATTTTAGCCGAAATCGTGTAGTAACCATCACGATTTTTTTTTTTGCTAAAAACGCGTTCTGGGCCCTGACTCAGTTTTGCATGATTTTTGGCGTAAAGACTTCTTGAAATATCTATATTCATCAAACCAAATCTCAGCCACATTAGAAATAAAGATTTTTTTACGAGCGTCTGAATATTGTTTCGATTTAATTTGAAATTGATTCAGAAAAAAATGAAAAAACGATATTAGAAGCGTGAAAGACCCATCAATCTTTTTTGAGATGAATTAATTATTTTTCTGATTATTGTGGCAAAAAATTCATAAAAAATTTTTTGAGTAAGTTTTTAGGTGAAATCGTGTACTAACCATCACGGTTTTTGGGTTATAAACGCGTTTCAGGATCCCGGCTCTGTTTTGCATGATTTTTCCAGAAAAACTAATTTGAATATACATATTCATCTAACAAAATCCCAGACACGTTTGATTTAAGGATTTGTTTTTACAAGCATCTGAATCTTGTTTCGATTTAATTAGAAATAAATTCGGACAAAAAATGGGAAGACGATATTAGAAGCGTGGAAAACCCTTAAACTCTTTTGTGTTGAATTATATATTTTTTCTGACTATTGTGGCAAAAAAATTGAGGTAAACTTTTTCGGGTCAGTGATTTCAAAAATTTAGCCGAAATCGTGTACTAACCATCACGGTTTTTTTGCTAAAAACGCGTTCTGGGCCCTGACTCAGTTTTGCATGATTTTTGACGTAAAGACTTATTGAAATATCATTATTCATCGAACCAAATCCCAGCCACATTGGATTTAAGGATTTGTTTTTACGAGCATCTGAATCTTGTTTCGATTTAATTAGAAATAAATTCGGAGAAAAAAATGAAAAAACGATATTAGAAGCGTGATAAACCCTTCAATCATTTTGGGGTTGAATTAAATAATTTTTATAAGGATTGTGGCAAACAATTGAGAAAAAAAATATTTGGGTCAGTTTTTAGCCAAAATCGGGTACGAACCATCACGATTTTTGGCTAAAAATGCATTTCTAGGCCTCTACTTAGTTTTGCATGGTTATTAGCCAAAAGAGTCATTGAAATATCTATATTCATCAAACCAAATCTCAGCCACATTAGAAATAAAGATTTTTTTGCGAGCATCTGAATATTGTTTCAATTTAATTAGAAATTAATTCAGAAAAAATGAAAAACGATATTAGAAGCGTGAAAAGCCCATCAATCTTTTTTGAGATGAATTATGTATTTTTCTAATTATTGCGGCAAAAAGAATCATATAAAAATTTTCGAGTCAGTTTTTAGCCGAAATCGTGTACTAACCATCACGATTTTTGGGCTAAAAACGCGTTTCAGGGTCCCAGCTTTGTTTCGCATGATTTTTTTCCAGAAAAACTCATTGGAATATCAATATTCATCTAACAAAATCTCAGCCACCTTGGATTTAAGGATTTGTTTTTACGAGCATCTGAATCTTGTTTCGATTTACTTAAAAATAAATTCGAACAAAAAAATGGGAAAACGATATTAGAAGCGTGGAAAACCCTTAAACTTTTTTGGGTTGAATTATATATTTTTTCTGACTATTGTGGCAAAAAAATTGAGGTAAACTTTTTCGGGTCAGTGATTTCAAAATTTTACCCGAAATCGTGTACTAACCATCACGGTTTTTTTTGCTAAAAACGCGTTTTGGGCCCTGACTCAGTTTTGCATAATTTTTGGTGTAAAGACTTCTTGAAATATCATTATTCATCGAAGCAAATTCCAGCCACATTTGATTTAAGGATTTGTTTTTACGAGTATCTGAATCTTGTTTCGATTTAATTAGAAATAAATTCGGAAAAAAAATGAAAAAACGATATTAGAAGCATGTTAACGCTTCAATCATTTTGGGGTAGAATTATATATTTTTTATAAGTATTGTGGTAAAAAAATAGAGAAAAAACAAACGATTTTGGGTCAGTTTTTAGCCAAAATCGGGTACAAACCATCCCGGTTTTGGCTAAAAATGCATTTCTAGGCCTCGACTTAGTTTTGCATGGTTATTGGCCAAAAGACTCCTTGAAATATCTATATTCATCAAACCAAATCTCAGCCGCATTAGAAATAATGATTTTTTTACAAGCATGTGAATACTGTTTCGATTTAATTAGAAATTAATTCAGAAAAAAAAATGAAACAACGATATTAGAAGCGTGAAATGCCCATCAATCTTTTTTGAGATGAATTATGTATTTTTCTGATTATTGTGGCAAAAAATTCATAAAAAAATTTTCGAGTCAGTTTTTAGCCGAAATCATGTACTAACTAACCATCACGATTTTAGAGCTAAAAACGAGTTTCAGGGTCCCGGCTCTGTTTCTCATGAGTTTTACCAGAAAAACTCATTGGAATATCAATATTCATCTACAAAATCTCAGCCACGTTGGATTTAAGGATTTGTGTTTACGAGCATCTGAATCTTGTTTAGATATAATTAGAAATAAATTCGGGCAAAAAATGGGAAAACGAAATTAGAAGCGTGGAAAACCCTAAAACTTTTTTGTGTTGAATTATATATTTTTTTCTGTCTATTGTGGCAAAAAATTGAGGTAAACTTTTTCGGGTCAGTGATTTCAAAATTTTAGCTGAAATCGTTTACTAACCATAACGGTTTTTTTTTTTTGCTAAAAACGCGTTCTGGGCCCTGACTCAGTTTTGCATGATTTTTGGCATAAAGACTTCTTGAAATATCTATATTCATCAAACCAAATCTCAGACACATTAGAAATAAAGATTTTTTTTACGAGCATCTGAATATTGTTTCGATTCAATTAGAATTTAATTCAGAAAAAAATTAAAAAATGATATTAGATGAATTATGTATTTTTTTTATTTTTGTGGCAAAAAATTCTTAAAAAAATTTTTCGAGTCAGTTATTAGCCGAAATCGTGTACTAACCATCATGGTTTTGGGGCTAAAAACACGTCTCCGGGTCCCCACTCTGTTTTGCATGATTTTTTCCAGAAAAACTCATTGGAATATCAATATTCATCTAATAAAATCTCAGCCACGTTGGATTTAAGGATTTGTTTTTACGAGCATCTGAATCTTGTTTCGATTTAATTAGAAATAAATTCGGACAAAAAATGGGAAAACGACATTAGAAGCGTGGAAAACCCTTAAAATTTTTTGTGTTGAATTATATATTTTTTCTGACTATTGTGGTAAAAAATTGAGGTAAACTTTTTCGGGTCAGTGATTTCAAAATTTTAGCCGAAATCGTGTACTAACCATCACGGTTTTTTTGGCTAAAAACGCGTTCTGGGCCTGACTCAGTTTTGCATGGTTATTGGCCAAAAGACGCCTTGAAATATCTATATTCATCAAACCAAATCTCAGCCACATTAGAAATAAAGATTTTTTTTACGAGCATCTAAATATTGTTTCGATTCAATTAGAAATTAATTCAGGAAAAAATGGAAAAACGATATTAAAAGCGTGTAAAGCCCATCAATCTTTTTAGATTAATTATGAATTTTTTTGATTATTGTGGTAAAAAAATTCATAAAAAAAATTTTCGAGTCAGTTTTTAGTGGAAATCGTGTACTAACCATCACGATTTTTGGGCTAAAAACGCGTTTCAGGGTCCCGGCTCTGTTTCGCATGATTTTTTCCAGAAAACTCATTGGAATATCAATATTAATCTAACAAAATCTCAGCCACGTTGGATTTAACGATTTGTGATTACGAGCATCTGAATCTTGTTTCGATTTACTTAGAAATATATTCGGACAAAAAATGGGAAAACGATATTAGAAGCGTGGAAAACCCTAAAACTTTTTTGGGTTGAATTATATATTTTTTCTGACTATTGTGGCAAAAAATTTGAGGAAAACTTTTTTCGGGTCAGTGATTTCAAAATTTTAGCTGAAATCGTGTACTAACCATCACGGTTTTTTTTGCTAAAAACGCGTTCTGGGCCCTGACTCAGTTTTGCATGATTTTTGCATGATTCTTGAAATATCATTATTGATCGAACCAAATCCCAGCCACATTGGATTTAAGGATTTGTATTTACGAGTATCTGAATCTTGTTTCGATTTAATTAGAAATAAATTCGGAAAAAAATGAAAAAAAACGATATTAGAAGCGTGTTAACCCTTCAATCATTTTGGGGTAGAATTATATACTTTTTATAAGTATTGTGGTAAAAAATTAGAGGAAAAAAAACGATTTTGGGTCATTTTTTAGCCAAAATCGGGTACTAACCATCACGGTTTTTGGCTAAAAATGCATTTCTAGGCCTCGACTTAGTTTTGCATGGTTATTGGCCAAAAGACTCCTTGAAATATCTATATTCATCAAACCAAATCTCAGCCACATTAGAAATAAAGATTTTTTTACGAGCATCTGAATATTGTTTCGATTTAATTAGAAATTAATTCAGAAAAAAATGAAAAAACGATATTAGAAGCGTGAAAAGCCCATCAATCTCTTTTGAGATTGAATTATGTATTTTTCTGATTATTATGGAAAAAATTCATAAAAAAAATTTTCGAGTCAGTTTTTAGCCGAAATCGTGTACTAACCATCACGGTTTTTGGGCTAAAAACGCGTTTCAGGGTCCCGGCTCTGTTTCGCATGACTTTTTCCAGAAAAACTCATTGGAATATCAATATTCATCTAACAAAATCTCAGCCACGTTGGATTTAACGATTTGTTTTTACGAGCATCTGAATCTTGTTTCGATTTAATTAGAAATAAATTCGGACAAAAAATGGGAAAACGATATTAGAAGCGTGGAAAACCCTTAAACTTTTTTGGGTTGAATTATATATTTTTTCTGACTATTGTTGGAAAAAAATTGAGGTAAACTTTTTCGAGGTCAGTGATTTCAAAATTTTAGCCGAAATCGTTTACTAACCATCACGGTTTTTTTTGCTAAAAACGCGTTCTGGGCCTTGACTCAATTTTGCATGATTTTTGGCGTAAAGAATTATTGAAATATCATTATTCATCGAACCAAATCCCAACCATATTGGATTTAAGGATTTGTTTTTACGAGCATCTGAATCTTGTTTCGATTTAATTAGAAATAAATGCATTTCTAGGCCTCTACTTAGTTTTGCATGGTTTTTGGCTAAAAATGCATTTCTAGGCCTCTACTTAGTTTTGCATGGTTATTAGCCAAAAGACTCATTGAAATATCTATATTCATCAAACCATCAATCTTTTTTGAGATGAATTATTTATTCTTCTGATTATTGCGGCAAAAAAAATGGCTAAAAAAATTTTCGAGTAAGTTTTTTAGCCGAAAGTCGTGTACTAACCATCACGATTTTTGGGCTAAAAACGCGTTTCAGGGTCCCGGCTCTGTTTCGCATGATTTTTTCCAGAAAAACTCATTGGAATATCAATATTAATCTAACAAAATCTCAGCCACGTTGGATTTAAGGATTTGTTTTTACGAGCATCTGAATCTTGTTTCGATTTACTTAAAAATAAATTCGAACAAAAAAATGGGAAAACGATATTAGAAGCGTGGAAAACCCTAAAACTTTTTTGGGTTGAATTATATATTTTTTCTGTCTATTGTGGCAAAAAAATTGAGGTAAACTT